>JAUOBT010000400.1:25544208-25557895 GCA_032362145.1 Hypanus berthalutzae
ACACGTTTGAATGAGGTTTCAGTCCCCGCAGCCGCCTCTATGAATTTTGTACGTTCGATCGGTGACGGCGTGGGTTTTTTCCAAATGCATTCACGTTCCAAGTACGTAAAGGTGCTGGTAGAAACCCCTACTAACCTGCTGTATCGATAAATAATTAAAATGAAATACTTTAAAATGAAACTCTCTCCGTCAATTCCAGGCTCCATAATAAAAGACAAGCTTCTATGTCATGGAGCGTAGTATTAGCAGTTGTCTGCCCGTTCTACCATTGTGTCTGTCTCTCAAGAACTAAGGCAAACGAGGCTGTCTGGTCCAGGTTATCGAATCAAAGAATCCGCATTGAAATCCGTTTTACAAATACATGATTGGAAATGATGATCACAGATCAGTGCCTCACAGGGATAGGTCGTTTGGGCCGTTATGGATGTAAACAATAAAACCAATTTAAGCTGCTCATGTACGTCTGCGTATCCATGTCTGCTTGATCAATCCTCGATCTAAGTGATGCTTGGACGAGCAAATGAACGATGGCCAGAACAATTGTTTATGGATTCTGGAGATTCTGCAGGTGCTGCGCATTTCCAATAACTCATATGAAATCCTGGAAAGACTAATTGGCTCAAGCAGGATCCATATCAATGAACATACTGTCGAGTTTTCCGGAATCCTTCATCAAAACTGGAAAGGAAGGGGAAAGGAAGGGGTAAGAAGGTGGGCGGAAAGGGTAGCTGCACATGCTAGAACATGCTGGTTAAAATCGGGAAATCAAGAGAGGGGGTGAGAAGCAATATTAGGAAGTGATAAGTGGAAGACTCATAGTAGAAGATGGAATTAAATCTGAGAGGTGCATTGTTACGTTCAGAAGGCATTGAACTCGTGTCAAAGATCCTACAGTACATCAAAGCTTCTAAGTTTAAAGTACCTACAATTGCTATTTTATGATTGTATTTAACCTCACCCCACACTCAGTGTGCAGCAGGCCACTGATTCCGGATGAACACCCATCCAGCATGGTGATTCCCAAATCCCCAGTTTGCTTACATCGTGCAGAATCCTTCCAGAAACTTCCTCAACATGGACACAGCGCCCATTTCTGAATTATTATCCCAACATTTTAAAATAACCCTTTGTGCCGGCATTTAATGGATGTTACACAATTCACATGTCTACTTCTCTAAACATCGCAGAATCGCTACAGTTACAAAGTACCCGCACCGCCTTTCCCGGTAACACGTTCCTGGCATCCATCACTCTCGGTGTGAAAGCAATTGCACTGGAAGACTCCTTTGAAATACCCTCGTTCTCACTTTGATTCCATATTCCCTGGTATTTAGGATTGCCATACTGGAAAAATGTTCTGGCCCTGTTTCTATACCATCATGGCAAATGTAAAAGTAAATACCCCTGGCATCCCAATTTTCGCTTACGTTTGTGTTCGTCCATATACTTTCTTATATTCCTTTTCTCTCGCCATTTCAGACTCTGTTTCGCATCGCATTCCAGTCAGCTACCACGCAGGGCATGATGTATTTAACTTCTACGTGTCGTTTCAACTTCCTTCTTCTCAAATTCACGATTATTCTCATCCGCTGATACATGTACATGATGAAACGAAACATGCTTCCTCGAGGCCACAGAGCAGATCACAAAACATACAAGACACACATCATATGAAAAAAAGTATTGCTACGAGTAAAGTTATAAACATAATTCAATATCGGTAAATAGCAAACTGTGAACTGTAAACAGCTCTTGTCCTTGTGACGAGACCCGGTGGTGGCAGGGTCATCTGTTTTTAACAGCCAGATGCTGGAAATACATGTTATAATGCTCTTGTAGTTCATCTTCAAGCCCTTTCAATGCTTATTTAGTACTTGCCTCTTCTCGACTACAGACCTTGGTACCAACTACTGCTCGTCCAGGCTCACAGTACCCACTCGCAATACTGCCTCTGCCCTGTCCTTTCCATTCCTGCTGAGTCACGGGAGACACACTGAAGGTGATAATGTTTATCACAACAAGCAACCATTTCCTCTTTGCCCCACACGGTAGAGTTGCACAAAAGTACTTTATATTTTAGGCCGTTGAGATCAGATACATCAGTTGGTGATTCAACGCAATTACGATCGTTACTATGAAGTTGGTTACTCCAGTAAATTAATCTCACTGTGATACACTTGATCCGCTCGGCTGTTGCGGATGTAAAACGTAACATCGTCACTATTTCCCCAATATTTATTATCCATATCCGTGTTGCCGGTGCTTTTCACTTCAATTTAATACTTGCCATTTTGAAGATGAACTGAAGTCTGGTTTTGGCTTGAATTAGTATCTGCTAAATTCACATTAACCCAGAATACTCCCTGCACAAGCACCCCCTACTGAATTGGGTATTAAGGCTTCTGCCCCCTTCCTTCGCTATTGAGATAAAGTCTCTACTCAAAACATCAACTGATTATTCTTCCACTTCAAGTTCTGCCTGAAACGCTGAGCTCCACAAGCATTCTGTCTGGGCCGAAAGTAGACCTGCTGCTGTTACCTCTCAATAACAGCATTTGGAAATTAATCCGTTCTACAGTATGATTATTAATACGACTAAAAACACAGCGTTATTCAAGATTGAAGATTGCTTAACGGTAATTTTAGTACAGAGATGTAAAGTAGAAAGAAGTTCTTATTACTCCTGGTCCGGTGCAGCACAAATAAATTCTATTAAATAAAGAACACAATCGTATAAACAAAACTTTCTTACACTGGGTCTAATCTCGGAACGGCGACGGAACGGACACCGAGCGTGTGTCCGGGGCCCGGGGTCTTCGGCGAGACTCGTATCGAGCGCTTTGCTCGATTACCGAGAGTGGTCCCATTCGAGGGTCGGCGGAGTTCGGAGGAGATCGTCTGGAGGAAGCGAAAGACGTTTCTTTAAGAGCTCCAACGTTGTGTGCAGAAACTGGTTCATAATAATGACGCTTTTTTTCTTCTTTTTTTAACACCTTATCAGTTCTTATCTTATTTCATTTCGAACCACGTAATCAAAGTAAGAGTTATAAAGTGTAATAATTTAATAGCATACCATGTACTGTCTGTTATTGGGTGTGGTGGGTTACATCACACAGCATCCACACAAACTTGATTCCCCATTGAGGCGGGGCCGAAGGCTGCTCCCCCTAGATGAATTCCAGCTGAGCGGGCCTAAGGCTTACACTTACAATTGTGAAAAGTAAGATTGGAATGTTTCTCCTTTAGCTGCCTCCCTTTATCCTTACATTTGTCACTGGACCCAGATTTAATTTCTGGTTTACCCCGGCTACCCACGCTATTCCTTTGGAAGTCTTACTCGGAGTAAACCTAAACTTGCTGGTTAAGTCAAACTCATCTGCTAATTTAGCAGATTTCTGCCACATGCCAGCGTCTTTCTCAGCTAAATATGACTTTGTGTCATCAGGAATTCCCCTTCTAAATTCTTCAATTAAAATCAACTCGTTCAGTCTGTCAAAATTATCACCCACATTCTTAGATGTGCACCATCGCTCAAAACATACAGATTTTTCATAAGCAAATTCCACATGTCTGGTTCACAGATCTCTTCCAATTCCAAAAACTTTGCCTATAGGCTTCCTGAACTAGTTCAGAGGTTTTAAGCACAGCCTGTTTCACGGCATTATTAGCTGCATCTTCAATCGATAAGGCAGATTAAGGGTGTTAAACCTTAACCTTGATTACACTTTAAGACAAGAGGCTTTTTTGGTCACTGTAGAATCTGAGCCACTTTCTCAAAATACTGGAAATATTTATCACCCTGAGCTTCATCAAATGCAGAGATTAGTTTAACTTCCAGACTGGCAACAAACGGTGCAACCGGTTCCCTGGAGCCAAAGGTTTGCCTCTCGAGCCTTTATCTCTCTATCTCTATCTCAAATTGCCTTAGTTTTTTCTGCTTCCTGACTCTGTTTAGCTTTTTCTTAAGTTTCAAACTTAAGTTTCTCTCGGTCTAACTTTAATTGTTCCAGCCGTAACTGGAGCGCAGAGTCAACTGGATTGCTTTCAGGGATCATTTCCAACACACTCTTTATGGATTTATGGATCCGTTTTCCCAGACTGCTCTGTTACACAGCACTTTTCAGTGTCCCAGAGCTCACCATGTCGGACCTGTCCTAGACGGTCCTCCCAGATTGCAATACCTCAACACATGTTCATATTATTTTCTTTCTTTCTTTATAAAGGCCCCCTCCCCGTTTCGCAGGTTCAGTACCCACTGCCAGCTTTGCCATCCGCAAAATATGCTGATCCAGTTTACCATTCGATGATGGAGATCGTTGAATAAAGATTGCAAACAACGACGAGCTCAGCCCCAATCCATGGGGCATAACTATAGTTACCGGTCGGCTGTGAAAGAGACAATTATCTATTACCACGCTGTAGGTTCTCCCGCGAAGTCAATGTCCAATCCAATATTCTGCTTAATCTTGAATGCCAAGCGATTTGTCCTTATTGACCAACAATTCGTGTGGACTTTATCTGATGCTATGCTAAAGTCCACGTAGACAGAATACAATGCCTTTTCTTCATCATCCTTTCTGATAACCTCCTCGAAAATGTTATAAGATTGGATAGACAGGATCTATTGCACAGACAGCCTCGTTGACTATCCCCAATAATTCCATGTCTATCTAAAATCTTACATATCCGTCTCCTTTGAATACCATCCAATAACCTTCCCACCAAAGATGATAGGCTCACTGGTCCATAATTTCCAATCTTAATATTGAAGCTTTTTGTCATTTAAAGGAACAACACTTCTTATCTTCGAATCCTCCGCACATCAGACCTGCCAAAGGATGGTTTAAATATCTCGGCTAGTGCCCCTGCAATTTCTGCAATAGCTTCCAACACGTTTCAAGGTGGCATCCTTTTCGACCCTGACGATTTTAGCACCATAATTTGCATCAAGGCAGCAAATGTCTCCTCCTCTGAAATCTTCAGAGAGTCCATGATCTCCATGATGCTTTGCCTCACTTTGGTCGATTTTTTGTCCACCTCCCAAGTAAATATAGTTGTAAAATTTCCAGCTAAGATCTCCTTCAGATATTTTGACTCCACGCACAGATTACCAGTTTGATATCGAATATCTTAATATGTAATCTATGGAGAGTAATTTGAAACAAAAGAAAATGTAACGATGAATGGGACTAAAGAATGTTCAACTTTAAGGGAAACCAGACGATAACAAACGATCAGCGAAAATAAGCAATAGAAACAAACAAACAGCCAAATTAAAAAAAAAACATAATCACATGGAATCTTCTCATGCTGAGCGAAGGACGGCACGGTAGCAAAACATTTAGCGCGTTTATCTCGGGGCGTCCGACTGCGGAGTTTAGTTCCGAAGATGTGTACAAGGAGTTCCTACGTTCTTCCAGTAAATAAGTGATTTTTTTTTCAGGTACTACATTTTCTTCTCATAGTGCAAACACATATCGAATTGTAAGCTCATTGGATATCGTACATTATAAATTGTCCCATGTTTAGGCTGCGGTTAAATTAGTATATTAGGCTGCAGTTAAATTAGTATATTAGGCTGAGTTGTTGTCGTCGTCGTAGTAGTAGTAGAGGTTGCGGTGTGATGCGGTTCATTGTGCCGGAAGGACCTGATCCTCACTGTAGCTTTAAGCAAATAGATAGACAGATAGATAGATAGAAAATGAGATGGGATGCATAAATAAATGAATAGATAAATAAATAAACACCCCACGGTATCTTCAATGTCCCTAGTGCATCTGCATATGAAGATTTCCTCTTCTTGCACGGCGGTCAATGTCCCAACAAGGCTACGTGCAAAAATACCTTTGATATCCCCTCTTTAATTTCATCTAATCACCTCGAGTTATCGACTCCGTTTAAACAGCTTTTGAATTATTCTCTTGTTTTGAGCATTTTATCATCTTGTGCACCCAAGCTAAGCTACCGCTCATCTTCCTTAGGTTCACAGATAAAAGCACTAACTCGCTTAACCTATCATTTTAAGATATGCTCTTTAATCCATTTAGCATCCTCGTAAATCTCTTTTGCACCCGCTCCAGCTTCCATGTTTGTACGTTCATTATTTGCCATGCGGTATAACATTGTCTTTTTTATAGCAAGAATGGTACTTGGAAAAGTTTTGTACCGAAGTAGTTTGCGATTGTCTTGGTATCTACAGTGTCTTTACAGAACGCGTGACCCCAGCCATTATCGATACTCTTCAGAGATTGTCTGCCTGGCGTCAGTGGCCAAATAATCTAAACATGTAATATGCATCAGCCTCCCCTACGGATATCCACCACTTGCTCCCATGACATAATGATCTGTATGCTACACCAATCACAAGGATGACATGCATGTTAACGGAGGGAATAAGCTCCTTACGCCTTATTTAGTAGAGATGTATTTCCAGTATGTACCCTAAAGCATCCACTTGCTTCCTGTAATGTGTCAATCAGAACTGGACACAATCCTCCAAGAAGCCTGGTCTAACCAGAGGTTTATAAGCTGAAGCGCCTAAACTCGGACCCCGACTAATGACGACCGACACATCGTTATTCTTCATCACAACTCTGTCAAACTGGTCGGCAACTTTGATGCATCTCAGGACGTGGTTACTGACATCCCTCTGTTCTTCCACACTGCAATTGATTCTGACATTAATCCTGATTTCTACATTGAAATTCAAACAAACAAGATGACGGTCGGATTTGAATTCAGGAGTTGAACTCCATCAGGCACCATCTAATTTCCATCCAAACAAATTACCTTTGTAACATAAGATAATCTTTTACATTGTGCACAGCTCCGCCGGCCTTCGTGTTATCTGCAACCTTATCAAGCCACCCTTCCACTTCCTCATCCAAGTCATTTATATAACTCACAAAAAGCCGGAGTCCGAGAATAGAATCGTGTGGAACCAGACTGGTCAACCTGCTCTATCAGATTAAAAGTTCCATCAACATCCCCTGACTGCCTTCTATGGACATCGACACAGACAAACACTCCTGGATCCCTTGCCTCCTGATTTTCTAAATGGGCCTACCATTTTGAACCTTATCAAGCTCATTGGTAAAGATAATATATACCAAATCCACTGTTCTACCTTCATCAATTGACCTTGTTAGCTAGTTAAAGAGTTAGTCAGGCTGGTATCACTAATCCATATTGACTGTTCCTAATCAGCCTAGGCTTCGAAAAAAAACTCGTTAATCGTGTCTCGATGAACCTTCTCCGATGCTTTACCACATTGAAGAAAAAAAGAAACACTAGTCAATTATTCCCAGAGTTATCCATACACCCCATCAGGAAAAAGAGATTGATATTTGCCACCTTCCAATCTTGTAGGATTTTACTAATATTTTAA
The DNA here is from genome assembly GCA_032362145.1 of Hypanus berthalutzae. Classification (NCBI taxonomy): domain Eukaryota; kingdom Metazoa; phylum Chordata; class Chondrichthyes; order Myliobatiformes; family Dasyatidae; genus Hypanus; species Hypanus berthalutzae. The sequence continues at coordinate 25,551,596 of JAUOBT010000400.1, forward strand.
TTCTGCATCCAGCAAGAAGAGAATGATCTTCTCCAAAAATATTCAGCATATAGGCCTGTTTAGAATTTCGTCACACTGGTGAATTTGGAAACAGACTATCCATTAATGATATCACCATAAATCTTCCGACTGGACGCACGTTTCCACTGTCCGCACTGATTACCCCGACCCCATCTCTAGTTATCCTCCTGTTCTTTACGTGTGTGCAAAAAGATTTGGAGTTTCCTTACTCACGATGGAATTCTTCGACTCTCTTCCAGTTCTCCAAAATCTATTCTTAATTTCCTTTCGTCCTTTTCTTTAGAGCCCTGTCTGATCCTTGACTCCTCAATCTTAAAGAGGCACCTTTCTTCCATTTGACAACATAGTCCACATTTCCTCTGAACAATTGTTCCTCCACCATGCCAACTTGTTTCCGGCCTGTTTGGTACAAACCAGACCAGAACCCGCTGCAAGTGTTCCCGAAACAACCTTCATATTTCGGTTGTGCGCTTTCCTGAGTACATCTGTTCCCAATTAATAATCAGAAATTCCTGCTTACCAGCTTCATAATTCGTCCTTCCCCAATTAAGTACTTCCACATACCGTCTTGTTCAATCCAACTCCAAAGCCTTGGTAAAATTTAGGGAATGTGGTCACTTCCACGAAATACTCTCCCACTCAAAGATATGATATTTGGCTTGCTTCATTGTCAAGCACAAGATGCAAGCCGGCGGGCCTTTATTTTCGCTCAGAAATATTCCGAGAAGGAGCTAACAATCTGCGCCTCATTTTACCTTTGCAGTAAGGAGGTGAAGTCACCCATGAAAGCAATCTCATTATTTTTACAAATTCTTACCATTTGCCTGCCGATCGGTTGTCCGATGTAATTGGCGCGTAAAAAAAGTACGCCCAATACTGTGAAAAGACCATAACAGCATAGGACATAGGAGCAGGATTCGGCCTTTCAGCCCGTCAAGTACTCACTACTTCGTCATGGCTGACTCAATTTTCCTTCCTATCCCCATCTCCTGCATTCGGTCATATCCCACCATGCACTGACTAATCAGTAATCCATCAACCTCTGCTTTAGATATACCCAATGACCGAGCCTCCACAACAGCTCGAAACAACGAATTCCGCAGATTCACCGCTCTCTGGCCAAAGAAATTCCTTCTATCTCCTTTTTAAAAGGACGTCCCTCTATTCTGAGGCTGTGTTCTCTTGCCTTAGAGTTCGCCGCCATAGAAAACATCCTCTACCTATCCACTCTATAAAGGCCTTTGAACATTTTGGTAAATATAAACAAGGTCACCCTCTCGTTCTTCTGAATTCCAGTGCGTAGAGGCCCAGAGCCATGAAATGTTTCTCATATAATAAGCTTTCTAATTCCGGAATCACTCTCGGGATTCAACTGAACCCTCCCCAAAGTCAGCACATCATTTCTCCGATACGCGAACCATTTCTGCTCAAATTAATCCAAAGGATGCCTCACAAATGCTTTATAAAGCTTCAACAAAGCACCTTTGTTTTTATATGCTGGTTCTCTCGAAATGAATATTCTTCCTCACCACCGACTCAAAATGGAAGTTAACCTTTTGGGAAACGTGAACGAGGATTACAAAGGCTTGCTGCAATTCAGATTTTGAATTGTTTCTCCTTTTAGAAAGTTGTACGCGTTTTACTTCTCCAGAGGTGCATGGCCGTCCATTTCGCGGAATTCTAGTCCATCTCCCACTTCTACTTTGTCTAATCCTTTTTGTAGCCTCCCTACTTCCTCCAGACTCGACGTCCCTCCAGGTATCTTCATATCTTCCAGTGAACATCAAATCCGTCATCCAGATCATAGAGATATAAAGTGAAACGAAGTGATCCAACACAGATTCCTGTGGACCACCGTTAGTTACCGGCTGTCAATCTGAAACGGGTTCCATTCATTCCCACTCTTTGTCTTTTGTCAATCAGCCAGAGCTTTATCCATTCTAGAATCTACCCTGTAATACCATCGACTCGTAGCTCGTGACGTGGTCTTCCGTATGACGCCTAGTCAAAGGCACTCTGAATCGCCAAGCACAAAACATCAGATTTTCCTTTGTCCAGCATGCTTGCCGCTCCTCCAAAGAATTCGAACAATTATTACAGGCAAGATTTTCCCTGCTGAAAACGATGCTCAGTACGGCGTATTTTACTATGCCTTCAAACTATCCCGAAATCGTTCCAATTTCTTCCTAACTACTGATGTCAGACCAACTGGCGTATAATTTCCTCTAATCAGCCTCTCTCCTTCCTGAAGAATGTAGTGGTATTTGCAATTTTCCATTTCCTGAAAATCTGCTAGAATCAATATGTTCTTTAAAGTTCATTGTTAATACCTCCGCAATTGCCTCAACCACCTCTTTCAGAACCCTGGTGTGTACACCAGACTTATCTATCTTCAGATATTTTTACTTTCCCATGAACCTTCTGCTTTGTAAAGGTTAATTTACTGACATGCCCTTTGATGCTTTCGAACTTCCGGCATACCACTTAAGAACTCTATGGTGAAGACTGGTGGAACATTCAGTTCGTACGCCATTTCTTTGTCCCCCATTACTACCACTCCAGCGTAGCCTTTAGAATGCTTATTCCACTTTGTGATGCATGTATCCTGCGCCTTCCGCGTTACTCCCAGAAATTCAAGCCATTACGGCTCTGCCTTTATCCCAGCCAGTGCTCTTTTCCATTCAATTTTAGCCAGAACCTGTCTCGTGCCTCTGCAATTCTCTTTACTGCACTGTAGCACTGATACATCTAACTTTAGTTTTTTCTCAAATTTCTGACTAAGTTCTATCACATTATGTTGACTGACCCCTAAGGCCTTATGTCCTCTAATGAATGTCTTTTCCTTGGACAACAACCATTGTAGAATACCGGATTCCCCAGTGGGTTCATCTACGAGCTGCTCTAAAACTCCACCTCATGAGCAAAGGTACACCACATCTTTACTACTGTTTGGGTGTCCCTATGTTACTCCACTCAGTGGCATCTTACCTTTCCTGGTCCTTACCTGTGCACTCAAAGATTCAAAGCCTTCCCATCGAATATAACAACTTTCCAGTAATTTGGTTTTTTTTCAATCAACGGAGACATGCTGTCCCCTCTGTCCGCCTGCCTGTCCTTTTCAAACAATGTTTTTCCTTGGACCTGACAATTTGTTTCATTCAGGATTCAGTGTTGACCATTCCGTCATATATACCAATCTGTAATTCTGCTACAATTTCATCTACCGTATTCTGTATACTGTGTGCATTCAATTATAAGACCGTTAGACTATAAGATATAAAACCGAATTAATATATTAGGTGCATCGCGTCTGCTTCACCATTTTATCTCGGCTGCTCCAAGTTTCCTCTCCCTCACACTCTCCTGTCTTCACCCCGTATCCCTTCATTCCCGATCAATCAAGAATCTATCAAGCTTTGCCGTAAATATACATAAAGACCTTGGCTCCACAGCCATCTGTGGCAAAAAATTACACAGATCCACCACCCACTGGCGAAAGAAGTTATTCCTCATCTCCGTTCTAAAAGAACCTTCCTCTCCTCTGAGGCTCTGCCCTTTGATCTTAGACTCTCCCACCAGGGGAAACATCTGCTCTACTCTACTCAAGGCCTTTTACTATTCGATTGGTTTCAATGAGTTCAACACTTTTTCTTCTGAATTCTCAAGAATACAGGCCAAAAGTTTTCAAACGTTCTTCATCAAACCAGTTATGCAAATCTTGAATCATTTTCGTGGACCTCCTTTCAAATCTCTCCAGTTTCCTCACCCACACATCTAACTGTTCACTTGGCTACAAGCATCACGGACCAGTCTGAGTTCCTTATCGCCTCTCCCACCTTCTTATTCTGGCAAGTGCCTCCCTACACCCCAGTCTCATTCGCAGCTCTACTTAAAATGGTCTCGACCCGAAACGTCAAACCTTTATTCACCTCCATAGATGCTGTCTGACCTGCCGAACATCTCCAGTATTCTGTGTGGGTTATCACAGTTTCAGATGAGTGAACGACCGTTAAAACGGGATGTAATATGTAAGACTTTAATATAGATTTGGTCCAAGTCCCTTTCATAAAGCGATTTCGCTCGGCATTGTTTCCGAAGAGACCCTCATCCGATACAGAATGATCCATTATCGCACACGCAGTGACGTCAGAATAAATGCGGCCAAGTTTTCGGGGTTATATCATGTCGTCCCATTCATGGAAAAAATCTCATCTGAGTCTTGCACTCTGGAGAGACTGCTCAAAGTTAGTAGACATGCGGATCACACGCCACGACTACATCAGCCCTGCAGGCCGTTTCCTGAACCATCCCACTGCACAGTGGTCAATTGGTAAATGGGTTTATTATTCCAGACTTCATATTGTTTGATATCATTATAATTCTCAAGTGTAAAGGAGAACGAAATTGTCGTTTCAGCACATTCAATGCAACGCAGAAACACAGATAAAACACATAAAACATTATTAGCACAGGACATTGATTTTCCAGGTAATACAATGACAGAATGCAGAATACTGTGCTGCAGTTACAGAGCAAATGTGCCGCAGGTGAAGAACAAATTGCAAAGTTCTGCAGATCACCACCCTGTTACATAATTCGATTTACGTGTTGCCTCAGCGGTCCAGACTCAAAGGGGTTAACCTGCGAAGAATGTTGAGTAAATAACATCAGCCCGCACGGAGCCTGGTTGTGTCACTCGGGGATTCGCAGTTCTATTTAAAATTGTTGTTTTCGATGAAGGTTACAGTTTTTGAGAGAGGAACCCCTCCGTCATACACGGGCCGCAGCGGCTCCACAGAGGAAGACAGTAATTGGGGAGTTGCGATAAACAAAGTGGAATTTTACATGAGAGGTTTGATCTGCAGCGTGCAAAGGGCCAGTCACGGACTGGAATTTGGGGACAGTAACGGAAAATGGTTCAGTATCGAGAAATAGGACTTTGGAATGCTCCTGCAACGGGGAAGGGTATCTTCTACCTGGCTCCCTATATTTTTTCGAAGAATCCGTTGATGACAGCAAACCATCGAATCTGGTATTTACTCCGGACAATTCAGCCCATCTACTATCCCGTTCTCGCTTTGGTTGCATTTCCCGGTACGTTCCTGTTGAGCGATTCGAAGAATGACAGAATGGCATGTAGCAGTCATGGAGTCTGGTAAATAGGACTGATTGATGAGGATTTAATTATATGTTCTGGTTAACACAGTCGCTCGCCCTATTCTGACTGAACTTCGGCTGAAGAACCTCTGATATATTGACCGGATTGTGTCCATAACATTTGTCTCCATGTTTTTCTTCAAGCAATAATAATATTTAAAGAGCACTGTTCACAAAGACGGTGAAGTTTCAATGTGTTTTCAAAATACAAACTGAAATAACATGAAAAGAACAGAAAAAAACGATTTTAATTAAACGCCTTTTTAAATAAATAGGTTCTGAACTGGCATTCAGAAGTTTCAACTGAGTCTGCATATCTTAACGTTTCGGATATTGAAATTACCAGGTTGGAGTGTAGATTAAAATTGACCACTTCCCGATTATCTTTTGAAGAATATTGTTTAAATTTAAGAGACCGGCAGAAACAGCCCGAGAGCTGCAGCTGAACGTACGGCACGGTCTCAAAGCACTAGGTAATGAATTGATCCCTGTGCACAGTGTTCCCCTGCAGCTTGTTATATCACTTTGGTCATATGAAAGCAATTCCATTTCAATGACCAATTCAGCGCCCTATTTCAAATCCATCGACACCGAAATTCAGGAACTCTTCTTGTCAGTCCTTCGTTTGTTGATGTGATAACGTTATTTTCCAGTTCTTTGTAGACTTCACTGAGCTATAACCCATATCTCCAGCTACAGTCTTCAAGACTTGTTTCAAAAACAAGTTTCCAGATTTCCTGTCTGTCTCTCTCCTGTCTTTGCTCCGTGCCTAATGACATACTTGTGTTTCTTTCAATCCCAATAGTGAACGTGCTGACGATTGTGGTCCTCTCCCGGGGAAAGTGCGGTCTTTCTAAAGGAGTCACTCGTTACCTGATGGCCATGGCAGCAGTGGATCTCCTGGTTGTTATCTTAGACCTGGTACTAAGGCAGATTCCGATTGTTTATTGGAAAGAGTTTAATTTCCTGAGGAACATCCCCGTGTGTAATGTCCACGCCGTCCTACTTTACTCAGCCAACGACTGTTCCGTCTGGTTCACCGTCATGTTCACCTTTGACCGATTTGTGGCTATTCGCAGCCACAATCTGAAAGCGAAGTACTGCACTGAGAGAACAGCGGCT
>JAUOBT010000400.1:25561357-25571773 GCA_032362145.1 Hypanus berthalutzae
AATACCACTCCCCACCCACTCTTCATCACTCTGCCACTATCATGTCTTTATATGCTTTCTATATCCCTCTATTCGTCAGCGCCATCTTGTCTTAGAGTACGCCGCCATAGAAAGCATCCTCTGTCCATCCACTCTATCAAGGCCTTTGAGCATTTTGTAAGTATAAACCAGGTCCTCGTCTCTTTCTTCCGAGTTACTGTGAGTAGACGCCCAGAACCATGAAATACCCCTCAGATGATAAGCCTTCCAGTTCCCGAAACAGTTTTGTGACTCATCTAAACCCTCTCCAATGTCAGCAAATCCTTTCTCAGGTAAGCGAAAGATCTCTACTCAAAATAATCCAAAGGAAGACTCTCAAATCATTTACAAAGCCTCAGCAAAGCACCTTCGATTTAATTAGCTGGTTCTCTCGAAATGATTGTTCTTCCTCACCTGCGACTCAACCTGGAAGTTAACATTTTGGGAATCGTGGACGAGGCTTACTAAGTCCTGCTTCACTTCGGATTTTTGAGATTTTTCTCCATGTCGAAACTCGTCCTGGTTTTACTTCTCCCGAAGTGCAAGGCCGTACATTTCCCGACATTGTATTCCATCTCCCACTTCTAATCTCTAATCCTTTTGGTAGCCTCTCTACTTGCTCCAAACTAACCGCCCCTCCACATATTTTCACATCTTCCTGAAGCCATCAAATTTGCCATACAAATCATTGTGATATATTGTGAAATGAAGTGGTCCCAACACAGACTCCTGTGGACCACCGTTAGTCACCCACTGCCAACCTCAAAAGGGCTCCATTCATTCCCACACTTTGTCTCTTGTCAATCAGCCATAGATTTATCCATGCTAGAATCTTTCCTGCAAAGCCTTCGGCTCTTAGCTCGTTAAGTAGCGTTCTGTGTGACACCTTGTCAAAGGCAACCTGAATATCCAAACACAAAATATCCACGGATTCTCCTTTGTCCAGACTGCATGTCACACCTCCAAAGAATTACAACAAATTTTACAGGCAAGATTTTCCCTGGAGAAACCCAAGCTGAGTACAGCGTATTTCACCATGCCCATCAACTACTCCAAAATCGCTCCAATATCTTCCTAGCTACTGATGTTAGACCAACTGGCGTATAACTTTCTTTAATATGCCTCTCTCCTTCCTGAAGAATGTACTCAATTCACTAACATGTCCGCTGACACTTTCGACTTTCGGGCATACCACTTGTGTCTTCTACAAAGACTGATGCAACATTCAGTTCGTATTCCATTTACTTATCCCCCATTGCTACCGCTCCAGCGTTGTTTTAAAACTTTGTATAGGTATCTGAAGAAACTTTTGGAATAATTAATCTTTGGGATGCATGTATCCTTCGCCTTCCGCGTTACTCCCAGAAATTCAAGCCATTGCTGCTCTGCCGTAATCCCAGGCAATTTTCCTTTCCATTTAATTTTGGCCAGAACCTCTCCGAGTCCTGTGTAATTCTCTTTACACCACTGTAATTCTGATTCATATAATTTTAGGTTCTTCACAAATTTTAAATCAACTTCTATCACATTACGATGACTAATCCCTAAGTCTTCATTTACCTTCAGTCCTCTAATCAATGTCCCTTCCCAACACAACATCCAATGCAGAATACTAAATTCCCCATTGGTCTCATCTACGAGCTGTTCTAAAACGCCATATTGTGGGCATTTAACAAATTCCCTCTCTTTCGATACAGCACCAATCTGATTTTCCCAATCTACCTGCATATTATAATCACTCGTCACTACTGTTTGGGGGTCCCTGTCTAATTCCCATCAGAGGCTTATTACCTTTGCTGGTTTTTACCTCTACACTCAAAGTTTCAACTGCTTCCTATCAATTGTAACAGATATCCAGGAAGTTTATTGCATTTATCAACAAAACCATGCTATCCCCTATGTCCGCCTGTCTGTCCTTTTCATACAATGTGTATCCTTGGACTTACGCCCCCAGCTATCATTTTCTATCATCCACGATTCAGTGAAGACCATTCCTTCATACATGTCAATCTGTAACTGTGCTAGAATTTCATCAACCTTATTCTGCATGCTGCCTGCATTCAATTGTAAGACCGTCAGACTATACAATATAGAACCGAATTAGTTTATTTGTTGTATCGTGTCTGCTTCACCATTTCTTCCCGGTTGATCCAATTTTCCACGCACTCACAGTCTCCTGCCTTCACCCGTTTTGCCTTCCTTCCCGACCAATCAGGAACCTATCAACCTCTACCTAAATATACATAAATAACCTGACCTCCACAGCTACCTTTGGCAAAGAATTCCACTATCCACCATTCACTGACTAAAGAAATTACTCCTCATCTCTGTCCTAAAATAACATTCCTGCACTCTGAGGCTGTGCTCTTTAATCTTAAACTCTCCCACCAGAGGAAACATCCTCTCCCCACCCACTCAATCAAGGTCTTTCATTATTCGATTGGATCTAATGAGGTCACCAATTAATCTTCTGAATTCTCGTGAATACCGGCCCAGTGCTGTCAAACGTTCTTCATATGACAAGCTATACAAACCTTGAATCATTTTCCTGAACCTCCTTTCAACCGGCTCCAGTTTCCCCACCCACCCATCTAACCGCTCACTTGGCCACAAGTATCACTGACCAGTCTGAGCTCCTTATCGGCGACCGCAACTTCTTATTCTGGCATGTGTCTCCCTCCACCCCAGTCTTATTCGCAGCTCCATTTAAAATTGTTCCTTTAGATGAAGGTTATCAGTATTTGCGAGAGTGACCCCTCTATCACACACGGCCCGCAGTGGCTCCACAGAGCAAGACAATAATTGAGCCTGTCACCGACTGGAATTTGGGGACAGTGACGGAAAATGACTCAGGAACGAGAAATACGTCCATGGAAAGTTTCAGCGACGGGGAAGGGTGTCTTCAGCCTGGCTCCTTATATGTTTTCGAATGACCGTTGGATGACAGCAGACAGACGGATCTACTATTTACTCCAGACCGTTCAGCACATCTACTATCCCGTTCTCGCTTTGGTTGCATTTCCTGGTACGTTGAATTTCACCAACTCGACGAATGAGAGAATGGAAAGTAGTGATCATGGCGTCCGGTAAAGAGGTCTGATTGATGAGGATTTAATTATATATTCTGGTTAACATAGTCACTGACTAAACTTCGGGTAATGAACCTCTGATATACTGACCGAATCGGGTCAATAACATGTGTCTCTGTGTTCTTCTTTAAACAATACTAATATTTAAAAGCACTGTTCATTTCGACGGTGAAGATTCAATACGTTTTCAAGATACAACCGGACATTACATGAAAAGAACAGAAAAAAAACAATTTTACTTAAAATCAGAGTTAAATAAACAGGTTCTGAACTAGCGTTTAAAAGTTTCAACTGAGTCTGTATCTCTTAAATTTTCAGATATTGAAATTACCAAGTTGGAGTGTTGTTTCAAATAGACGATTTCCCGATTACCTTTTGAGGAATATTGTTTAAATTTAAGAGACGGGCAGAAGGAGCCTGAGAGCTGCAGCTGAACCCACGGCACAGACTCAAAGCACTAGGTAATGAATTGATCTGTATGCACAGTGTGGAGACGCGTGTTTCCCTGCCGCTTGTTATACCACTTTGGTAATAGGAAAGCAATTCCAATTCAATGGCCAATTCCAAACCCAAATCCAAATCCATCGTCACCGAAATCCGGGAAGACTTCTTCTCAGTTCTTTGTTTGTTGATGTGATGACGTTATTTTCCAGTTCTTTGTCGACTTCACTGAACTATAATCCTCGACCCCAGCAGACACCGTGAATGCTGTAAGACTGCAGTCTACAAGTCTGGGTTTAAAAACATGTTCCCATATTTCCGGTCTGTGACTTTGCTGACTGTGCTCCTTGCCCACTGATATGTTTGTGTTTCTTTCAATCCCAATAGTGAACGTGCTGACGATTGTGATCCTGTCCCGGGGAAAGTGCGGTCTTTCTAAAGGAGTCACTGGTTACCTGATGGCGATGGCTGCAGCCGATCTCCTGGTTGTTATGTTGGACCTGGTACTGAGGCAGATTCCGATTGTTTATGTGGAAGCGTTTAATTTCCGGATGAACATCCGCGTGTGTAATGTCCACATCGTCCTTCTTTCCACGGCCTACCACTGTTCCGTCTGGTTCACCGTCATGTTCACCTTTGACCGTTTTCTGACTATTCACAGCCATTTTGAAATCTAAATACTGCACCGAGAGAACGGCAGCGGTGGTTCTGGGGACTGTGCCCGCGCTGAGCTGTTTACAGAACGTGTTCTGGTACTTTTCCCTCTCAGCAATGTATCATTCCGGAAACTATTCGGAATGAAGAGTAAGAAACCGGCGCTGCCCAACAGGTTGAACGCGGTTGATAGCGGTTTTAGTTCCCGCAGCCGTCTCGGCGAATTGTGTACATTCTATTGGTGACGGCGTGGGTTTCTTCCAAATGCATTCACATTCCAAGATGAGAACGTTCTGATGCAAATCCCTGATACCCCGCTGTGTCTAAATAAGAAAAAATAAAATATTGTTAAAATGGATCTCCCTCCGTCAATTTCCCGCTCCATTGTAAAAGTGAAGCTTCCATGTCGCAATGCGTATCGTTAGTAGTGGTCTGCGCGTTCTACCATTGTGTCTGTCTCTCAAGGACTATGGCAAACGAGGCTGCATGGTCCAGGTTATCGAATCAAACAATTAGCACTGAAATCATTTTTATAAAGACGTGATTAAAAATGATGAAAGCAGATCAGTGCTGTACAGGAAAACGTCCTTCGACTCATGATATGGATGCCAAAAGTAACGCTATTTAAAACTGCTCACGTGCGTCTGCGTGTTCAGTGTCTGCTTGAACAATACCCCATCGAAGTGATGCTTAGACAGGCAAATGGCCGATGATCAAAACAATTATTGATGCAGTCTAGAGATTCTGCAGATGCTACACATCCGCAGCAACGGATACAAAATCCTGGAGGGACTCATTTGCTCAGGCGGGTCCTTATCAGTGAACAAACAGTCGAGGCTTCCACAACCCTTCATAGAAACTGGAAAGGATGGGCAAAGAAAACAGAGTAAGAAGTTGGGCGAAGGGGAAGGTGTACAAGCTGGAACGTGGTAGTTAAAGTGAGGTAAATACCAGAGGGGTGCAAAGCAATGTTAGGAGGTGCTAAGTGGAAGACTAATAGCAGAAGAAGGAATCAGAATCATAATGCGTAGTGGGGAACAGAGAGGCAGTAAGGGAGGAAAGTGTGGAGAATTAAAGAAGAGGAGAGAGTAGAGGGGGTAAATGAACTGGAAGTTGGAGATGTCGACGTTCAATCATTCATGCAGTTGTCGCATCACTTCCTGATCTCATCACTAAAAACACGACCAGTTAATGGAATGATGCGTACGCCTTCTTTACCAATATCTCTACATGCATTGTTACGTTCAGAAGGACATCGAGCTCGAGCCAAAGTTCCTACTGTACATCAAAGCTTCTAAGTGTCCAGTCCACTCAATAAATATTTTATGATTGGATTTAACCTCACCCCACACACAGTGTGCAGCAGGCCACTGATTCCGGATTAACCTTCTTCTGGCATGTTGCTTCCCAATTCCCCGATTTGCTTACATCGTGGTGAATCCTTCGAGAAACTTCCTCAAAATGCACAGACCAGCAATGTCTGAAATATTATCCCTGCATTTTAAAATAACCCTTTGTGTCGACATATACTGGATATTACACAATTCACATGTCTGCATCTTTGCACATCGCAGACTCGATGCAGTTACAAAGTACCCGCACCGCCTATCCCGGTAACGCGTTCCTGGCATCCATCACTCTCGGTGTGAAAGCAATTGCACTGGAAGACTCCTTTAAAATACCCTCGTTCGCACTTTGATTCCATGTTTTCTGGTGTTTAGGATTGCCACACAGGAAATGGTTTCTGTTTCTGTTTCTATACAATCATGTCAAAGGTGAAGGTAAACACACCTGTCATCCCAAACTCCGCTTTCGTTTGTGTTCGTCCATATATTTTCAGATATTCCTTTTCTATCACCATCTCTAACTCTGTTTCGCAACACTGTACATTCAACTACCACGCAGTGCACGATATATTTAACTTCTACTTGGCATTTAAACTTTCTCCTTCTCAGGTTCACGTTTATTCTCATCCGGTGATACGTATATATGATCAAAAGAAGCATCCTTCCTCGGGACCACGGAGTACATCACAAAACACACATGACACACATCAGACGAAAAAGAAATATTGCTACGAGTAAGGTTATAAATACAATTCAATATCAGTGAATTTCTCAGCAGATGTAAACAGTAAATTGCAAACAGTTCTTGTCCTTAGGACAAGACCCGGTAGTGGCAGGGTCCTCTGCTGTTTCGCAGCCGGATGATTGAGGTCGTTCCCATGCTGGAAGTCCAGGTTATAATACTCCTGTAACTCTATGCTGTACCCATCTTGAAGCCTTTCAACGTTTATTTCGTTCTTGCATCCTTCTCGAATACAGACTGTCCCGCCTAAGTATCAGCTACCGCTCGTCCAGGTTCTCAGTACCCACTCGCAATACAGCCTCTGCCGCCATCTTTTACGTTCCTGCTGAGCCACCGGAGACACACTGATAGTAATGATATTCATCACAACAAGCAGCCTTTCCTCCATGTCCCACTCGGTCGAGTCCCAGAAAAATACTTCATATTTTTGCCCGTTGGGATCAGAAGTATCAGTGGGTCATTCAGTGCAATTACGATCTTGACAATGACGTTGTTTACTTCAATAAATTATTGTCACCGTAATCCAGTTGATCGGCTCGGCTGTTGCCGATGTAAAACTTCTCATCTTCACAACTTCACAAACATCATCTCTCCATATCTGGACCTCTAGTGCTTTTAACTCACATTTAATGATTGCCATTTACAAGATGAACTGAAGTCCGGTTCTCGATTGAATTAATATCTGCTAAATTTTCATTAACCCAGAATACTCCCTGCACAAGCACCCACTACTCACTGGGGTTCCGGCTTCTGCCTCCTTCCTTCGGTATTTTGCTAAAGAGACTTGCAGGAAACATCAACTGATTATTTCTCCTTCAGAAACTCTGCCTGAAAAGCTGTCTTCCTCTAACATTCTGTATGGGCTGAAAGTATGACCAGCTGCTGTCACCTCTCAATAACAGCATTTTGAAATTAACCTATCCCACTGTATTGTAATTAACACCGACTATAAAACACAGGTTTAGCAAAGATTAAAGATTACCTAACGGCATTTCTAGTACATAAATGTAAAGTAGAGGGAAGTTCTTATTACTCCGTGCCCGGTGCAGCAAATAAATGTTATTAAGCGAAGAACACAATCGTAAGAACAAAGCATTCTGACTCAGCGTCCTTTCTCCAGAAAGGACGCTAGATACTGGGCTGTCGGTGGATAAGGTGATAAACCATCGGTGGCTGAGGGTCTGCTGGAGTGGGTTAGTGGGTGGATATGTTATTCGGACTTACTGCTTTGGGAAGACAAATGCTTGTGGTCCTACCGTGGGCTTACATAGCCTTCTGAATCAGTAGAGGGGAATTAACAGTCTGGCGGTTGTGATCCTTGTAGATGATAGTGACTCCTCTCCGGCCCCGTTTCTCTCTCTCTCTAACTGCATACTGCAGTCACGCGGAACGCGGTACTAAAGAAACACACGGAGGCAGAAAGAGCTGAACTCTGAATGCCTTTACTGGTTCAAAATCGCGCGCTTAAATCTCTCCCCCACCCCCATGGGACTCTGCAACCCGCAGGACGGATGTGACGCAACTGTCACCGGATGGTCCGCCCCGCGCGAGTAGTTCTAAACGCGCAACTGCGTGTCTGCTCGCGGCTCCCGAAGGCGGTTCGATTCCCGCGTCTTCCTTATCATTGTAAGTCCCATAACCGCTACTGTGGCGTAGGCCGCCAGAACGACTTGTCAAGGTCCTCAGAGCTGGCCCGATTGTGGAGAAATCGACCCTGTGTCGTCCCCTTTTTTGCCAGATAACTTCAATCGTCTTCTCTGCGAAGATTTTTTTCTCTCCCAGCGATGTGTTCTTTGACGGTTCTATTGGCATTTCTGTAGCTCTGGGTTTTTACGGAATTGATTTGCTGGTCCCATGCCCGACTTTCCTTTTTCTACAGGTATGTTTAGGACCACCCATTGTGGAGATAATATTAAAACTTGCTCACTACGACGTTTTGGATTGAAAATCCTGTCTTGTTGCTAGCATGTCTCTGAAAACTATATATGATCAAACTTTTAAGGCTCAGAGAGCAGCAGGGTTACATATTTTCCGCATATTTTTGTGAAACACTTCGCTCCCCGGCGCACTGAAAGCCGGTGTCTGTGTTTCCTCCTCCCAATATATTTCCTCCTTTACTCAATGGTTCTTGCTCGGTAACTGTCCTGCAGAGCCACAGTAGCGTCGCAGACAGCACGACGCCATTACAGCTCGTTGAATCGGAGTTCGATGTTCAATTCCGATGTCTTCCGAATTGAGTTTGTACATCCGTCCCGTGAACGCATGGATTTTCTCTCTCAAGGACTCTGCTTTAGTCTCACAATACAAATGTAGACCACACCCACTCTATCGATCCCTTTCACTATTCGATTGGTTTCAATGAGGTCACCGCTTAATCTTCTGAATTCTCCTGAATAAAGGCTCAGAGACGTCAAACATTCTTCATATCACAAGCTATGCAAACCTTGAATCATTTTCGTGAACCTCCTTTCAAATCGTCTCAAATTTCCTCACCTACCCATCTGACCTCTCACTTGGCCACACATATCACGGACCTGGCTGTACTCTTTATCGCCTCCCCACTTTCTAATTCTGGCATGTACCTTCTTTTACTCTAGTCTTATTCGCAGTGCTATTTAAAAGTGTCTCGACACGAAACGTTGACACTTCATTCACCTCCATATATGCTGTCTGACATGCCGACCCACTCCAGCATTTTGTGTGGGTTATCACAGTTTCATATGAGTGGACGAGCGTTAAAACTGGATGTAATATGTAGGACTTTAACACAGATTTGGTCCAAATCTCTTTCATAAGGCAATTTTGTTCGGCATTGTTTCCGAACACACCCTCATCTGACACAGAATGATACATTCATTCATCGCCCACGCAGTGACGTCACATTCGATGCGGCCAAGCTTTCGGGCTTATATCATCCTCCTCCAATTCATGGAAAGAATCTCATCTGAGTCTTTCACTCTGAGGAGACTGCTCAAAATTAGTACACTTGCGTATCACACGCCACGACGACTTCAGCCTTGCAGGCAGTTCCCAGATCCATCCCACTGCACAGCGGTCCTTTGACAAATAGGTTTATTATTGAAGATTCCAAATTGTCTGATATCATTTCAATTCGCAAGTATAAAGGAGAAAGAAATAGTTGTTACAACGCATTCAATGCAACGAAAAAACACAGAAAAATCATTACCACTATGAATTGAGCAACAGAGCAATTGCGGCGCAGACAAACAACAAATTGCAAAGTCACAGCGAGGCAGAATGCGATATCAAGAGTCCGTCTAGTCGTCAGGGTGAGGGGTTGAATATTTTTATAGTGGCGTGATTAAAGCCTTTCCTGAGCCTGATGGTACGTGCTTTCAGTCTTTTGTGTCTCTTGCGAGATGATGCAGAACGAATGTGCGGAATCGGTGGAGGTGCATCCTGGACACCACCACCCAGTTAAACAATTCATTTTACGTGTTCCCCCAGTGTTCCGGACTCAAATGGGTTAATCGTAGAAATATGTCGTGTAAATAACATCAGGCCGCACGAAGCCTGATTGGGTCACTGGGGGATTCAAAGCTCTATTTGAAGTTGCCACTTTCGATGAAGTTCACAGTGCTGGTGAGAGCAACCACTCCGTCACACAAGGAGCGCAGTGGCTCAGGAGTGGAAGAAAATAACTGGGGAGCTGCGATAAACAAAGTAAGATTTTACATGAGCGGCTGGATCTGCAGCGAGCGAAGTGCCGGCCATCGACTGGAATCTGGGACAGTGACGGAAAATGGTTCAGGATCGGGAAATTGGAACATGGAATGTTTCTGCGACGGGGAAGGGTATCTTCAGCTTGGCTCCCTATATTTTTTCGAAAGGTTCGTGGACTACAGTAGACATACGGATCTGGTATTTACTCGTGACGATACAGCCCATCTACTATCCCGTTCTCGCTTTGGTTGCATTTCCCGGTAAGTTCCTGTTCACCGACTGGACGATGGAGAGACTGGCAAGAAGTGGTCACCGAGACCGGTAAAAGGGTCTGATTGATGGAGATGTAGAAATAAGTTCCGGTCAACACAGTAGATCGCCCTCACTGACTGAACTTCGGGTGATGAACCTGTGATATATTCACGGGATGGCGTCAGTAACG
>JAUOBT010000400.1:25756841-25777119 GCA_032362145.1 Hypanus berthalutzae
AGCCGCTGTTCTCTCAGTGCAGTACTTCGCTTTCAGATTGTGGCTGCGAATAGCCACAAATCGGTCAAAGGTGAACAGTACGGTGAACCAGACGGAACAGTCGTTGGCTGTGTAAAGTAGGACGGCGTGGACATTACACACGGGGATGTTCCTCAGGAAATTAAACTCTTTCCAATAAACAATTGGAATCTGCCTTAGTACCAGGTCTAAGATAACAACCAGGAGATCGGCTGCTGCCATGGCCATCAGGTAACGACTGACTCCTTTAGAAAGACCGCACTTTCCCCGGTACAGGACCACAATCGTCAGCACGTTCACTGTTGGGATTGAAAGGAACATAAACATGTCAGTAGCAAAGAGCAAAGCCAAGAGAGTCACAGACAGGAAATATGGAATCATGTTTTTGAACCCAGACTTGAAGACTGTAGTTTTCCAGCATCGGCGATGTCTGCTGGGGACGAGGATTTATAGCTCAGTGAAGTCGACAAAGAAGTTCAAAATTACGTCATCACATCAACTAACGAACTGCTGAGAAGAAGTTTTCTCGGCTTTCGGTGAAAATCGATTTGGAATAGGGCTCGGAATTGATCATTGAATTGGAATTGCTTTGCTATTACCAAAGTGGAATAACAGCGGACAGGGAAACACGCGTCTCCACACTGTGAATACAGAGTAATTCAATACTCGGTGCTTCGAGGCGGTGCTGTAATTTCTGCTCCAGCTCTCAGTCTTCTACTGCCGGTCTGCTCAATTTTTACCATTTCCCTCAAAAGATATTTGGGAAGACATCTATTTTAAACTACACTCCAAACTGGGGAATTCAATTATCTATAACAGAAGAGATGCAGGCACAGTTGAAACTTTTAAACTCCAGCTCAGAACCTATTTATTTAACGTTGTTTTTAAACAAAATCATTTTATCTGCCCGTTTGTATTTTGAAAACACTTTGAAACTTCATCATCTATATGAACAGTTCTCTTTAAATATTATTATTATTTATCGTAAACACGGAGATAAACGTTGTGGACGAGACCCAGTCAAAATATCCGAGGTTAATCACCCGAAGTTCAGTCAGTGAGAGCGTTGGACTGTGTTAACCGGACCATATAATTAACTCTCCATCAATCAGACAACTTTACCGGTGTCCGTCATCACTACTTGTCAGTCTCTCAATCGTCGAGTTGCTGAACAGGAACGTACCGGGAAATGCAACCAAAGCGAGTACGGGATAGTAGACGGGCTGAATTGTCAGGAGTAAATACCAGATCCGATCGTCTGTTGTCATCCAAGTGTTTTTCGAAAAAATATACGGAGCCAGGCTGAAGACACCCTTCCCCGTCGCTGGAACATTCCATGGTCGTATTTCCCGTTCTTGAATCATTTTCCGTCACTGTTTCCCGATTCCTGTCGGTGACTGTCGTTTCGCCCGCCGCAGATCCAACTGTTCACTAAAAATCCCACTTTGATGTTCGCAACCTCGCAATTATTGTCTTGCTCTGTGGAGCCGGGGCGGTCCGTGTGTGACGGAGGGGTTGCTCTCGCTCTGACTGTAAACCTTCATCGAAAGGAGCAATTTTAAATAGAGCTGCGAATCCCCCAGTGACACAACCAGGCTCCGTGCGGGCTGACGTTAATATAGAACATACATCTACGGTTAACCCCTTCGAATCCGGACCGCTGAGGCAACACGCAGACCTACCGATCCCGGACATTTGTTCTGCATCATCTCGCAGGAGACACAAGAGCCTGAAAGCACGTACCATCAGGCTCAGGAACGCCGTTAATCACGCCGCTGTAAAATGTTCAACCCTTCACCCTGACGACTGATGGACTCTTGATATCGCAATCCGCCTCGCTGTGACTTCGCAATTTGCTGTTCGCCTGCGCTGCAATTGCTCTGTGACAGCAACGCTTTATTCTGCACTCTGTCATTGCATTACCTGGAAACTCAATGCACTGTGGTAATGATTTTTCTGTGTTTTTGTGTGTTTTTGCGTTGCATTGAATGCGCAGTAACAACTATTTCTTTATCCTTTACATTTGCGAATTGAAATGATATCAAACAATTTGGAATCTTGAATAATAAACCCATAAACCCATTTACCAATATCCGCTGTGCAGTGGGATGGATCTGGGCACTGCCTGCAAGGCTGATGTAGTCGTGGCGTGTGATCAGCAAGTCTACTAACTTTGAGCAGTCTCCTTAGAGTGAAAGACTCAGATGAGATTCTTTCCATGAATGGGAGGAGGTGATGTATTCCCGAAAACTTGGCTGAATCCAATCTGACATCACTGCCTGGGCGATGAAGGAATGGATCATTCTGTATCGGATGAGGGTCCCTTCGGAAACAATGCCGAGCAAAATTCTCTTTGTGAAAGGAATTTAGACCAAATCTGTATTAAAGTCTTACATATTACATCCCGTTTTAACGCCCGGCCTCACATCTGAAACTGTGATGACCCACACAGAATGCCGCAGGTCAGACAGCAGCTATGGAGGTGGATAATGAGTCGATGTTTCTGGTCGAGACCATTTTAAATCGAGCTGTGAATAAGACTGGGGTGGAAGGTGGCACATGCCCGAATAATAAGTTGCGGTAGGCGATAAGGAGTTCAGAGTAGTCCGTGATACTTGTGGCCAAGCGACCGGTTAGATGGGTGGGTAGGGAAACTGGAGACGGTTGAAAGGAGGTTCAGGAAAATGATTCATGGTTTGAATAGCTTGTCATTGGAAGAACGTTTGAGGGCTCTGGGCCTGTATTCACGAGCATTCAGAAGATTAAGTGGTGACCTCATTGGAGCCAATCGAATAGTGAAAGGTTTTTATTGAGTCTCACTGACAGTTTCAATCTTGCCATTATAAAAATATTAAACCTTTCCCGGGGACGATAAGACGGACTCCTTACCCCCAATTTGCCTCACTCTAACTTTGCAATTTGTAGTTGGGCTAAGCCACACTTTCTCTGTCACTGCATTTCATTATTCTGGACGTTTTCGTTGTATTGACTGGAAACCTTATGCAAAGTTGTATTTTTTATTTGTATTAACGGATTGTAATACAAGCTGTTTTTTTACGGAAACGCGGGTAAATGTGACAACCTCCCATATACTCTCAATATACGATCGGTGTAAAGGTTACGTAGTGTTCATGTCAGGACCACCAGACTCAAAAGCACTAAGTTCCCCAAAGCAGAAAGCTTGATCAACACCTTCACTAACCCACCCCGGAAAACCGATCACTATCAGCACTTTTCCTATTGTTGTCAGGGACCTAATGTACAGCGTCGTTACTTTATAGTCATACAATCAATCTATGTACCTCAGTTTATCTTGTATTTATATTTACCGTGTTTATCATATTACGTTTGTTTTTGTGCGGCAGCAGATCCGGAGTAACAATGATCTCGTTCTCCTTTACACTTTTGTAATGGAAATGAAATAAGATTTAACAACTTAGAATGTTGATTAATAAACCCATTTAAAAATCAACAGAGGTCAACTAAAAATCCATTAAGTAGGCAAAGGTGGAATACGATACCTGTCCACGAAATCTGGCCAAGAATATTAAAGACAGTACCAATCGTTACTTCAGATACATAAAGCATAAAAGAGAGCGAGTAGATAACACACTGCTGGAGAAAGATGCTAGAGAGGTAGTAATGGTGGACAACGAAATGGCGGACGAACTGAACTGAATAAGTATTTTGCATAAGTGGAAGACACCAGTAGAACTTCCAGGTGTTAGGGGGCATGAGTGTGTGAAGGTACCATAAGTGGAGAGAAGGATCTCAGGAAATTGAATGGTCTAAAGGTAGATAGGTCACCTCGACCAGTTGGCGTACACCCTAGATTTCTGAAAGAAGTGGCTGAACAGATTGTGGAGGCATTAGTAACGATCTTGCAAGAATCATGAGATTCTGGAATGGATCCGGAAGAATGGAAAATTGCGGATGTCACTCCACTCTTGAAGAAGGGAGAGAGGCAGACGAAAGGAAACTATCGGACAGTTGGTCTGACCTCAGTGGTTGGGAAAATGTTGGAGGCGATAATTAAGGATGATTTCTCAGGGTACTTGGAGGCACATAATAAAATAGCCCATTGTCAGAACCGTGTCCTCAAGGGAAAATCTTATGTGACAAATCTGTTGGAAATTTTTGAAGAAATAATCAACGGGCTAGACAAAGAAGAATCAGTCGAGGTGCACTTGGATTTTCAGAAAGCCTTTGACAAGGTGCCACACATGAGGTTGCTTAACAATCAACATTGTTACAGGAAAGATTGTAGCATTGATAAAGCAGTGGTTAATTGGCAGTTGCTAAAACGTTGGAATAAATGGAACGTTTTCTGACTGGCTGCTGGTGACTGGTGGTGTTTCACAGGTGCCGGTGTTAGGACTGATAGTTTTTATATGATACGTCAATGATTTAGATGATAGAATTGAAGGCTTCGTTGGAAATGTTGCAGTCGATATGACGGTGGAGGCTGGGGAACTGGTTTTAAGGAAGTACAGAGACGACAGAAGGAATCGGACAGATTAGGAGTATGGACAGAGAAATGGGAGATGGAATACAGTGTTGGGCAATGTATGCTCAGGCATGTTGGTAGAAGAAATGAAAGAGTTGACAATTTTATAAATGGAGAGAAAATACAAAAAAGGTGGAAAGGGACTCGGGAATCCTTTTGCTGGATTCCCTAAAGGTTAATTTGCAGGGCTAGTCTGTGATGACAAAGGCAAATGCAATGTTCTCATTCATTTCAAAAGAACTAGAATATGAAAGTAAGGATATAATTTTGAAACGTTATAAAACACTAGTTCAGCCTCACTTGGAGCATTGTGAGCAGGTTTGGGCCCCTTATCTGAGACAGGGTGTGCAGAAAATGGAGAGGGTTCGAAGGCGATTCATGAAAATGATTCCAGAGTTGAATGTCTTGAATATGAAGACGGGACGATGGCTGTGGGCTGTATTCAATAGAATTCAGAAGAATGAGGGGTGACGTGATTGAAACAATCGAATGGTGAAAGGACTTGATAGAGTGGATGTGTAGAGGATGTTTCTGGTAGTGGAAGAATCTAAGACCACAGGACACAGAAGAGATGAGCGTCTTATTAGAACAGAGATGAGGATGAATTTCTTTACCCTGAGAGTGGTGAATAAGTGGAATTATTTACCACAGGCAGCTGTGTGGAGGCGAACTATTTATGTATATTTAAGGCAAAGTTTGATAGATACTTGATTGGTCAGGATATGATGGGATTTGGGAAGAAGACATAAGGTTGGGGCTGAGAAGACAATTTCAACAGCCATGATAAATTGGCGGAGCAGACTCGATGGGCCAATTTTATGTTATGGTCTTAGCAATCTTGAATAACATGACAATAATTTATATATATATATCAATTTACCAGTATACAGTGGGACGGACCAAGGAGATCAGGGCTGCAGATCAATGGGATTAGATGCCTGCAGAGTTGATGGAATCGTGTCACGTGATCCGGAATTCTACAATCTGTGAGCAGTCTTCTCGAAAACCGGGAATTTTGTGCCGCCTCATCTGATGTTACTGCCTCGTGTTGGCTGGAGTGGAGTATTCAGAGTTCAGCGAGGCTCGCATCGGCAACTATGCGGGGTCAAATTCTTTTTATTTATGAAAGGAATGTTGGAAAAATTCTGGGTAAAATTCTTACATTGCACATCCTTTTCAAATCGCCCTTCCACTTATCTCAGCATACAGGAGTGAGATTGAAAATCTGGCATAATGGTGATCCGGCTAAAGCCTTTCACTCCATTGCAAGAGGATCAGAAAGCTTTATATTGACTTAAGGGTCAGAGAAAGTCAACTTTCTGTCAACTGAAGGGTTTTTGTTTTGCCGGGGACTCGAAATGCCCTTCCTCCTTCCCTCTTCCTAACCAGCAAGCCCTGATTATTCTCTCATTTTCTCTTTTACAGTTAACTTGGTGGCAATTGCAATCCTCAGCCAGGGAAATTACACTCTCAAAGTGCGACACTAATTATTTGGCGGCCATGGCGGCGTCCGATCTCCTGGTATTTCTCATCGATCCATTATTGAGGTGAACTGCTCGGATTTACTTCCCGCTTTCATTCTTGAACATCACTCACGTTTTCAGAGTCACCATCGTCCTGCTTGCAGCGGCCACGAAAATCTCTGTCTGGCTGACGGACGCTTTCACATTCGATCGATTGGTAGCCATTTGTTTTGAAAAGCTGAAATCGAAATATCGCGGCAGCGGTTATAACGATGGTCAGCGTGCTGAGTTTCCTTGTCACAGCCCCTAGGAACATTGTTCATAGGCCTAGTAGGTTTACTAATGGTTAGGATTTCGGCTGTAAGATTACAAATAGGTTCCATCTTCACCAGCATGAAAGTATTTCACTTGGTTGATCGCATTTTAAACCATTTCCTTCCGTTCTTTATGATTTTGCTACTCAATGTTCTGTCGGTCAGGCGGATTTTAGGGGCCAGTCGTGTCCGCAGGGGCCTCCGCGGCCGTAATGATGAAAAGAATGACAAAGACCCGCAGATGGAAAATCGAAAAAAAATCTGTCGTTTTGCTCTTCAGTATAAAGTGCAGATTCATCTTGCTCTGGATGACGAAGGTTGTGTTCAACATTTACAGATGAGTAACAGGCGTTTTTTTAAAATCTTATTCTGACCCAAATTGCATCGCATAAACAATTGGATTTACACTGCAAATTCTGAGTTCCTGTACCAACACGTGTTTGAATCATAGCCAAAAGGAGGGTCCGAGCGGAGCTGAGGAAAGGGATAAAATATCCATTAAATATACTAACTATATTTGTTAAGACTTAGCTCGAGCAGAATACTTAGTTTTCAACGGTATGTATCTCTTATAATGACTTTATCTCTGAGAATGAAATAGAAATCAAAGTAAGATGACCATTAACAATATGCTTTAAAGAGGACGGCAGAAAGTAAATTGAATGCCGACTGCTAATTATCTTTGTTTCTCAGTGCTAGTGCGGAGCCAACCTTGTGAAGGATTCGGGGTAGAGGATTTCACAGAACAGGGAAGAGATCTAAAGTTTGTGATGGAGTGATGGGGTTATGTGAACTGCTGGAATTCTGCTCCCGATCCGGCGGCACAGGTTTCGCTAGTTTTCTATACCTGTGCTACGTATATTGTTTGACTGAGACTATCCTTCCCCGTGTATGTTTCTCTCCAGTTTTTCTTTCGTTTCCTAACCTCCATCACTCCAAATCTTTCCCTGTGACACAGGATTATGGCAAGAATAGGTCGGTAGCTTTAGTTCACGTCAATACACAGGGCTGTGAAAAGCAAGCGGGGCTGTGAGGTTTCTTTGGGGATTCAGGTAGAGCTGTAGGACTGGTTCTGACTTCACACAGCCAGAAGACTGCAGTGAGGCCGGTCCTGTCTCACCTCCAGCCCCTGATCAGATCATCCCTCGATCCACTGTAGGTTGCCTACCAGGAGCACACTAGAGGCGACAATGCTGTGATCTACCTGCGTACAGAGTTTAACCTATTTGGATAAGCAGGGCTGAACAGTAAGAGTCATGCTCCTTTGATTTCTCAACTGTCTTCAATACCATACGGCAACCACTCCTGGGGGAAGGAAGTTGCATTCATGCAGGTTAGCAATTCCATTGTATCCTGAATAATGGACTACATGACCGTTTGTGCGCCTTCAGAGTTGTGTAAGACATCTGATGTCGGTAGAACAATCTTCTATGCGGCCATGTGTGCTTTGGCAAAGTAAGGGAATGCCAACAGGCTGAATAAGCGGGTTAGAATGAGTCAAACTGGACACACTGACGGCTGTAGTAGAACGGAGGACCCTATGGAAAATCCTAGCAGTTCTGGACCGTTGAGCAATGTGGAGCAAGACAGGAATCTTGGAGGTCCACATATTTAAATTCCTCATAGTGGCCACCCACTGTCGTAGGGTGGTCCAGAAGCAGTATGATGTGTTCATCAGTCGGGGTATCGAGTACAAAAGCCGTGAGGTAACGTTGCAGCCCGAATAAAACATTCATCGATTACACATGTGTTTAGTTCCGGTGGTCTCCTCATCAATGGGATGTGGAACTGTGCAGAAGAGATTTCACAAGAGATTAGAGAGCATGAGTTATGAGGACAGGTTGAGGGAGCAAGGACTTTTCGCCTTCGAAGGGAATAAGATAATTTGATTGACATGTAAGTAACGTAAGCATAGGCCCAAGTAACTTTTGGCATGGACCTTTTAGCTAACGCGACTGCGCAGAATAACATTCAGAAACGTGGGAGCGTGGACGCTTTCCTGGGGCATTGGCAGTGGCAGATATTTAATAAATGCATTCCATTTCTGTCTTTGAGTATGACGGTTAAATCTAAAAGGTTGTCCAAAGGGCTTTTTCCAAGTTCTCTTCTCAATCATTTAGGTAAGAGATGTTGGGACGTTTGAAGATTCGCCGTGAAATATATACCTGGCATCAACAATACTGAAGCCACGCCAGTCAGTGCGCACGAGTTACACAAGCCACAAAATAAAATATACCAAGCCACGCCGGTCGGTGCGCTGCTGGCAGCAACAACATACCAGCCACACCAACCGTTGCGCACCTGACATCAACATAACACACCAGCCTGTGAGCACTTGGCAAGAACAATACAGCAGCCACGCAAGCCTGTGCGCACTTGTTATCAACAATATACCAGATATGCCAGCCGGTGCGCACTTGGCATCAACAATGCTGCAGCCACTGGAGTCGGTGCGCACCTGGCATCAGCGTTTTTCAAGACACATTTTCTGTCTGTCCGCCTTTTCCCAACATAAATCCCGAAATTTCAACTTTATTCAGTCGCATTCCATAGAGCGACAGTTGTCTAACCTTTCGTTTGGAAAAGGCTCAACAACGGATTGTGGATTTGAAACTGGTTCCCGTTGGAATAATATTCGATTTGTTGGATTAAAAGAAAAATCAGAATACGCCGACAGACTGGATTATTTTGCTAAAGTGTTTCAAACTTTATTTCTGGAGGCTTGCCTGCAACCCGCGGAGATCGAAATGGCTCATATACTCGGCTACTTAAAAACCTTGGGTCAAGGTAAACATCGCCATGATGCGTTTTCTACGTTTCTGAGACAAAAACCGTATTATTAAGCTTGCTAGAAAATAAAGGTTGTATCAATTTCAAAACTCTGAAATTCACTTCGTCGAACATTTCCCAAGAAAAATTATTCAAAAACGTTCGAAATTCGCCGCTGTTATGCTTGCGACTTACGAAAAGCAGCTGTACACATTTCTTCTATACCCAGCTAAAGTAAAATTTCGTCAAAAATTCTGTGTGTAACACTTACCCAACAGGCTGGTATATTTCTAGGGGAAAAGGAGATCCAGCCACACACCAACACCACCTCCCGTACACGCAGGTGCTGTGAGCACCAAGTTTATGTTTCGCGCCCGCACACAGTATCAAATTCACACCAGATACCGTTATGAAATACACTTTAAAGAGTTCACTAAAACTAAAAGAGTACCAGCCAATACAATATATATGAAAGGAAAGAAAAAAAAAAACAAAAGACGCCAATTTATCAAAGTTCAGTCAGTTTAGTGCACATTGTTGGAGCTCAACCATCGAACCATTCGCCCCCTTGTCACTTGCCTCCGATCTCCACGTCTTCGCACCTGGGACCACCCCCGGTGGTCAACCAAGCAGTGCAGCGCACGTCCACCTTCCTCGACGTCTTCCTCTCGACTCTCCTCAAAAGACCGCGAAACTCCCACCCCCAAGTTCCCAGCATCACAAGACAAAATAACATCCCCCATTGGCAAACAATTGAATACAATCCCCATATCAGCAATTCTAAAGATAAACAACTGCGAGAGAAACACTTATCATACAAAGAAGTATTCCTACTCTTACCAAACCAAAGAAGCCATTTTGAGTAGCATACGCAGGACATTGTACATGTGATTCTTACTTTTTGATGATGCAGCTGAAGCACTGCGTCTTCTTAATTCTCTCCCTGACGATTCTGAAGCCTGATGTTTAAATGGTTTTCCACTGTTTGATTGTCTCGCGATGTAAGGAGAGATGAAATTGGAAGATCTGATGGCTCTAGAAAGTCATTACCTTAAATGCTCTTTTAGCTCTGAAAAAGGCTGGTTTGGGTAGTTTTAACCTCAGAAGTCACAGCGAAGGAACTGCTGAAAGACTGTAGTTAACTCTGAATTATCTAGATTTTTTTTTACTGTTGGTAGCATTTAAATGGACTAATTGCCTTTTCGCTTTATAGGCATTTATTCAGAACTTTTAAGTAATTATCTGGGTATTTTTACGATTTAAATATAGATTTGAAATTATAAAGATAGCGATTGCTTCTTTTCTGAGCAAATATTTCAAGATTTTTTTTTCTGGAAGTGCTTTTTTTCCTTATCTAAAATTATGAAGTCTATTGTTCAAACGGAAGCTCAAATCTAATTCTGTTCTCTTTCGCTCAGTTGAACGGAATACCGACTGTAATGAGTTCTATATCCGGAAGAGGGAGATAGAGATTTCCTTTTTAATTTTTTTCTTTTATTCGGGCAGGTGGAGTTTATGATTGCTTTTTATGCATTCTTTGGGGCGTGTTCGATTGATATCGACCTATTTCGGGGCTTTCTAGTTTGGGTGTTTTTTTTCCATTTTTAATATTCTTATTTTTTTATCCCCATTATTGAATTCCGGAGCGTATGCAAATAATTATTATTGCTGTTTACCTCCACCATTTCCAACTACCTTACCCTGACATGCGACTAACTACTTTTTTTAGATGTAAATTCTTAAGCTGATATTTAAACAGATAAATGGTTTAAGTTGGAATGTTCGTGGTTGGAATCATCCTATTAAGCGCTAGAAAACATTTAAAGCTGTCAAGCGATTCAGACCTGATATAATCTTTGCACAAGAGACGCATATCAGGTTACGCGATAAAAATCGATTTTTAACTTTAGGAAGGGTCCTCAGTCCATGGAAATTCTCAAAGTAAAATTTGTGGTGTTTCTATTTTTAATGATTGCAATATTCCTTTTAACAGAAGGATACTTAGTTGATATTAATGATAGATTTTTGAATCTTAAAGGAAAAATTTTTAACAGAAAAATAGCTTTAGCTAACATACATCGACCGAATGGTGATGATCCCTCATTTTTTAAAGCTGTTTTGCTCTATTCCCTGATCTAAATAAATATATGTTATTAATCGGTGGTGATTTTAATAGTTGTTTAAATAATATAACGGATAAATCTTCATCCAAATATCTACTCCCTAATCGTTCTGCATCACTTATTAATTCCATTTTAACGGATTATGGCGTAATTGAAATTTCGAGACACATGCATCCTTGTGAATGAGAATATTTTCTCTTTTCACACGTTCATAATAAATATTAGAGGATCGACTATTTTATAGCCGACCCTAGACTTATATTTTATGTCATCAAATGTGAATATGATGCTATTGTTATCTCTGATCACGCTCCTTTAAACTTTTATTTGAACTGAAAGATGTTGCTTCTATAAGACCACTTTGGCGCTTCCCAGAACATTGATTACAAAGTTCCAAATATGTTGGGTTTATTGAAAGTCAGATAAAAGAGTTTTTTTTCTCTTTAATAATACAGAAAACGTTTCAAAGTTAGTGATTTGGGATCTATTAAAAGCCTATTCACGTGGTCAGATTATTTCGTATATAGCTAAGTAGAAGAAACAGACAAGAATGGAACTAGAAAAAAATCTAAACAAATTGAATATCTAGTTAACATCAATGCAACCTCTCCTGATTTATTTAAAAGAAGAGTGGAATTACAATCACACTATCCTATTATCCTATTGAAGGATATTTGCTTAAATTGAAAAGTCAGTTTTGAATTTCTGGGGATAAAATAAGAAGCTTTTAGCTTCCCAATTAAGAGTAGCTAAAGCTAAAAGACAAATTGTGAAGAAACGTGAAGAGATTTAGTAAGTAATCATGAAGACATTGATAATATTTTTCAAGATTGTTATTCTGATCTTTATAAATCTTAATTTCCTGCCAATTCCTCGAATTTTTTACGTAAGATTAAATTTCTAAATTAAATTTCTAAATAAGTATCTAAAGTGAAAATTCGCACCTGACATCAACGATATACCAGCCACAACAATCGGTGCGCACCGGCTATCAACAATATACCAAGCCACGCTAGTCGGTGCGCACCTGGCATCAACGATACACCAAACATTCCAGTCGGTGCACAGCTGGCATCAGCAATATACCAGCCACGCCAGTCGGTGCGTAATTGACATGAATAATACTCCAGCCAAGCCAACATGTTCGTCCGTGGCATCAACGATATACCAGCCACTCGATCCGATGCGCACCTGGCATCAACTGTCACGCGAGTCACGGCAAGATCAGAAAGGTCAATGAAGACATTGGCTGGATTATGGAATTTTTCTGGAGGACTGGAAAAAGGACTGTCACAACGCTGTTTAAGGGAGGGAGGCAGAAGGAAAAGAATAGGCCAGTTAGCCTGAAGTCACTGGTTGGGAAAATGTTGGATGAGGTTTGGTAGATGAAAGATAAAGTGGGCTAATGTCGGCAGGATAGTCTGTGGATGTTGTTTACTTGAAGGCATTTGACAAAATGCCGCATATGAGGCTGCTTTAAGCGTGCAACATGGATAGAAGTCTCACGGCCAGGCATGATGTGGCGCCTATCCAGTTACCTCCAGTGATAAGGGGTGTTCCACGCTGGTGGGTATCTTCAGGTTAGAAGTCAGAGATTTGAATGACAGAAGTGATGGCATTGTGACCAACTTTGCAGAAAGTAGATAGAGAGAGAGACAGGTAGTGTCGAGGGTACCGGGAGCTTGCATAAGGACTTGTACAGATTGAGAGAATGGCGAAGAATTTGCAGATGGACTACAGTGTGGGGAATCATATGGTCATGGACGAAAAAAAATAGAATATTTTTTAAACGATTAGAACTTTTAAGATATAGAAATTCAGAGGAACAATGGGACTTGGTTGTTGTTAAGCTCGATTATATAAAGGTTTAATTTCCATCTTGAGTTCGAGGCAAGTAACTCGATGTGAACATTTATTTCGAGGGGCCTTTTAAGGCATTGGTCTGTATTTTGAGCAGCTTTGAACCCCTTATCTTGGAAAAGATGTGCTTCATTGGAAGGGGTCCAGAGAAGTTTCACGAGAATGATTTCAGAAATGAAAGGGCCTTTGTTAGCTCTGTGCCTGTATCCACTGTGGTTTAAAAGAATTGAGGAGTTTATTGAAGCCTATCTGTCACGGATTTGATCATTAATTCCCGATTTTGCTACTAATTTTCTTGGATTGTGCCATGGTTCCGACCGTTAATTCCCCATTTGCTGCTACTTCTCTTTGATGACGACAAACCTGCAGCATAAGAGCCCCGTCGTTATAACCACTAGTCGCCGGATCGTTGGTTTTGCCTCTGTGGTGATTAATGTATCCCAGCTGCTTAGGATCGTGTGTTCTAATTCTTGCTCCAGTTTCAAGGCTCCGTGTCAAGGTCCCTCCTGTTTGCTGTTCAACGTTCACGTCCGCGTAAGCATCCCAACACCATCCCCGTTCCTGCGTCCTGCACTTGAGTTCGCTTCATTCGCTCACTGCAACTGAACGACCTGGTAACACATCGGACACGAATACCCTGCAACAAGTCCTCGCTAGCCAGGGCTCCCTATTGTGTCAGCACGATGAACCTCTCCGGGATGCCATGGACAACCTCCGTTCCCTGTCTGCTAACGTAACGAAGAACGGTGACCAGGCGGACCATGTATCCACACATTTTACCCCATCCACCCCTGGAACTCTGTCTAACCAACCTGTAGTGGCAACCACCTCGTGTCAGCAACACCCCCGCCAAGAGAGCAGCACGTACCTGAACTAGAAAACTACGCTGAGGATTTTGGGAAATGCTGGGCCTTTCTATTGTAATGCTCCTTCGAACAGCAATCATCCACGTACTCCACGGAAAAGTCAAAGGTAGCTTTTATCATGGGGATGTTCCGGGGAAGTGCGTCAGCGTGTGCGACAGCTGTTTGGGGTAATCAACCGGATATCTGCTCTTCTTTCCCCACCTTTATCGCGGAAATGGGAAATATTTGGCTATTTACTGCACCCCATCCGCAGTAAAGACGCTGCTTAGCGTCTACTCACTCTCTGTCAGGGCTCACGTAGTGTTGCTGAATTTGCCGTGGAGTTCCGGCCGTCAGCGTCCGACTCGGGGTGGAATGATGAGGCACTCCAAGAGGTATTTCGGAATGGTCTTAAGGAAAGATGAGTTGGCGGCAAGAGATAACACCAACAACCTGGATTCCTTGATCTCCCTAGCTAACAGATTGGACAATTATCTTTGAGAAGGCCATAGGGAAAGATCTGCTCGGCCACCACCTTTGACCACACCACGCCATTCATTACGGTCTCCCATCAGCACAAGCCTCTCTTCTCCTCCTGCTCCTGGAATAGCTCCCAGCCCGGGCGTTTCCACCTCCCCGGCAGAGGAACCCATGCAGCTGGGACGGAACCGTCTTTTTTCCCACAGAGCGAATTCGGGGATTGAGAGCGGTAAAGTGTCGCTATTGCGGCCAGTCCGGAGACTTCCGTGCTACCTGTTCACTTCGGACAAAAGGGAAGGCTCCCAGTAGAAAGGGTGAGCCTGGTGCTCCAGACAACATTTCGTTCCGTCCCCCGAACCCGGATGCAGATCCCAGCTACTTTACGTTACAACCAACCATCCCTGCCTCTATCAGCTCCAGTGTACTCCGGCGCTCAGGGCAACCCTCTGGATGAAGGCATAGCTTCCCGGTACGGAATTCCTCGGAAGCCGTTGAATATCCCCCTGGAAGCCTGGGTCCGATTTAACTTAATTTCCTCTCCTCGAGCTCCTATAGTTCTTGGGTACCCCTACTTAACCAGCCATTATCTGCACATGAACTGGTCCACCGGGAAGGTAACCAGCTGGAGTCGTTCTTTCACTCCACTTGTGTACAATCGGTTCTGTCACCTGTGACGATCACGATCTCGTCTGCCTCTGAAATCCCCGACATACCCAAGGTTCCAGCAGAGTATCACGACCTAGGAGAAGAGTTTAGCAAACAGCGGCCTCCACACCAACCTTACAATTGCGCAATTAACCTTCTCCCCGGAGCCCCTCTACCCACCAGTCGGCTGTATAAATTGTCCCGTCCAGAAAGGGAAGCAATGGATGCTTACCTAAATGAATCTATTGCGGCGGGCATTATCCGACACTCATCCTTCCCTGTAGGCGCAGGTTTCTTCCTTGCGCGGAAGAAAGATGGCTCCATGCGCCCCTGCATTGACTACCGGGGCCTGAATAGCATAACCATAAAGAATAAGTATCCACTACCCCTTGTCATCTTTGCTTTCGAACACGTTCACCCGCCCGATCGTCTCCAAGTTGGACCTACGAAGAGCCTACCATCTGGTCTGGATAAGGGAGAGAGATGAATGGAAAGCAGCTTTTAATACCCATCTTGGTCACTTCGAATACCTGCTCATACCATTCGGTCTCACTAATGCTACCGTCCTCTTCCAGGCCCTGATAAACGATGACTTTAGGGATTTTATTGACCGATTGTTTTTTGTTTATTTGGACGATATCTTAATCTTCCCCCGCAGTCTTCAGGAACGCACCCGCCAAGTCGGCAGAGGCTTTGGCAGAACAAACTATTTGTTAAGGCTGAGAAGTACGAGTTTCATGTCCCTTCTGTCAGCTTTTTTTGGAGGTATGTCATCGAGAGCGGGCGATTGAGGTCGGATCTCGAAAGCATTTACTGTTGCTGTTATTTTTCGTATTATATACAATACTTCAGAGTGAAATGCAATGTTCCTGAGCTATGTGATCTTGCTATACTTCCATGTAAAACGCATTGTCTCTGATCTATATGATCCTGCTCTGCTTCCGAAGAATACAATGTTTCTAATTCACATGCCTTGTTTCCGAGTTACATGACGTAACTCTATATTAAATAGAGTTGTTAAACTAACGTCTCTTTGGCATAATCTTGCTAAGCTATTTGTGGCCGGCACATATTTCCCGGAATCCACGATCACTTAAACAGAACCTCCATTTAGAGCCTGGGTAGGGTCAGTGCGTTGGAGAGGATGAATTGCCTCCCTGTGTAGTTCACTCGATCCTCCTAAGCTCCAATTCCGAAGTTTAACCTCTTGTTTCCATCTGTTCCTGGGGATCCTGAGATTCATCCACAGCTGGATCCAGTCCGCTGTGGGCACACAATGACGGAGTCACTAAAGGGTGCTCGATACCTTTGCCAGGAGTTGAATGCTATTACCTCTTACAAAGGGAAAACAAGGGGCAAATGTGACAGCAAGACTTCGCTCAGTGTCTTCAGTCTTCGCTTTTAACGTCAAAACATGGAGGAACCTTTGCAGTTCCCTGTCATTTCCGATTGACAATATTTCCACCGCAAACTTCATCAGCACAGGCATATCACAGGTGTATGCTTAGCTCCCTCCTCTACTCGTTTTATCGTTGTGACGATAAGGGTGAGGGTAGCTCCAAAGCCATATTTAAGCTTACTAACGACGCCATTGTCGTTGCCTAAATCAAGTCGATTGCGCAGAATAACATTCAGAAACGTGGGAGCGTGGGTGCTTTCCTGGGACACTTTAAAACCTATTAAGTGCATTCCATTTGCGACTGTGAGTATGAGGGTTACATTTAAAATGTTGATGCAGTATCGTTGCCCAAGTTCCAAGTTCCTGTTCCAAGTTCTCGTCTCAACCATGTAGGTAAGAGATGTTGGGACGTCAGAAGATTCGCCGTGAAATATATACGGGAAGCGCCTGGCATCAACAATACTGCAGCCACGCGAGCCGGTGCGCACCTGGCATCAAGACAAGCCAGCCTGTTCGCACCTGGCATCAACAATATTCTAAACATGCCAGCCGGAGCACAGCTGGCATCAAGAATATACCAATTACACCAGCCGCTGCGCAGCGGCTATCAACAATATACCAAGGCACGCCCGTCAGTTGGCATCTGGCAGCAACAAAATACCAGCTACGCGAGCCGGTGCTCAACGGGCATCAACAATGCTGCAGCCACTGGAGTCGGTGCGCAACTGGCATCAACGATATACCAGCAACGAAACTCCGATTCTGGCTTGTGAACATGTAAGACACATGTCTGTCGGCCTTTTCCGACTTAAACTCCGGAATTTCAACTTTATTCAGCCGCATTCCATAGAGCGACGGTTGTCTAACCTCTCGTCTGGAAAAGGCTCAAAACCGGATTGTGGATTTGGAGTTCCCTCCCGTCGGAATAGTATTCGAATTGTTGGATTAAAAGAGAAATCAGAATCCGCCGACACGGTGGATTACTTTGATAAAATGTTTCAATCTTTATTTCCCTTCCTTTGGGTAGGTCAGGCCGTCATTACCGTTACCCTGAGGCTGGATTGTTATCTTCCTTCCCTCCGAGCCTGCAACTTACGCCTGAAGCCCTACCTGCAACCTGTGTCTGGGGCCTCGCCTTGCCTCTGCCTAGAGACTTGCCTTTCCTCACCTTGCCTTGCCTCGCCTATAGCCTTTCTTTGCCCCGCCCGGAACACTTCCTTGCCTCGCCTGGAATCCTGCGCTACTTCCTCTTGCCTCTCCTTGCAGCCTTGCTTCGCCTCGCCTCTGTCTGGAGTCTCGCCCTGTTTGGAACAGTCTCTCCGTGTCCACGCCTTCGCTAGGTAGGTCCGGCCGTTTTTTGCCGCTACCTAGCTTTCGGATGTGTCTCGTCGTGTTCAGCCTAGCTGAAAGTCCCGACCCTACGACCCTGTAATGATTCACGGCCCTACGTCCTGTACCCAAGGAGAGTCTCGACCAAGGCTCTGTGTTCTCGCATTGCCGATGTGCCTCGCACAGCCCAGGAGTACTTTGCCTATCCTGGTGCTGGGATTCCCTCGTCCTGTGCTGGGGTTCCCTCGCCCTGTCAAGGAGTCTTACGCCCAGTCCTGCTCCTCTCCTCGTCCTGTGGCCACGTCTTGTCTTCGCCTGGTTCTGGAGTCCGAGCCCGAGTCGCGACCCAGGTTCTGGGTCCTTGTCCAGAATCTGGCTCGGTCCAGTCTCCTAGTTCCCAGTTCCATGTCCTGGTTCTGCGATCCTTGTCAAGTCCTCGCCCAGGCCCGGAATCATTGTCTCGTCCTGGGCCTTTGTCGTTTCCAGCGTCCTTTCTTCCTCACTTCCCTTGCTTCCTTCTCATGCCTTGTCCTGTTCCTGGTAGTTTAGTGTTTGTGCCTTTCTTTTGGGTCCGCTCCCAACGCCCACTATATGACAGCTCATCGCTATCGGAGTTTATGACTGTTAGGTGCAGACCATTTTACTTACCACGGGAATTCGCCGCTGTCCTCGTAGACGGTGTCAACATTCCCCGCAGCGCTAATGCTAAGGAGGTGTTCAGCGAACTGGATGGGGCTATTAGAGAACTGCAGAAGGCACACTCTGATTGGCTGCTTATTGTCGCCGGAGATTTTAAACACGCAACCCTCAAGTCAGTGGTCCTCAAATTCTATCAGGATGTGGACTTTGCAACGAGGGGGGGAAAACGTGTTGGAGCTTGTTTACAAAAACAGCCCGACGCGTACCGGGCAGAGTCCCGCCCCACCTCGGTTACTCAAATCTCATCTCTATTATGCTAATCTCAGCAGACAGACCCTCCTCAGGTGCTCAAGACCAGTTCAGAAGCAGGTGAAAACACTGACTGGTACATGTTCAGGGAGGCTGCAACCGATGGCGACTCCACCTACTCAGAGTAGTACGCGGCATCAATGACGGTCACATCAGCAAGTGCATCGCCGACGTCACTGAGTCCAAGAACATCACTACACGCGCTAGCATGAAGCCATGGAGGACCGCGGAGGTGCATGCGCTGCTGAGGACCCGTGACTCCGCCATCAGAGAAGCCAAACTGCCCGGACAACAGCCCTAACAACTACCCTGACAACAGCCAACTGCAGTTGGGCCGGGACAGGACAACAATCGTCAGCACGTTCACTATTGGGATTGAAAGAAACACAAGCACGTCAGTGGGCAAGGAGCAAAGTCAGCAGTGTCACAGACAGGGGAATGTAGAAACATACTCGTGGATTCACGTCTTCTAGCATCGGCGACGTCTGCTGTAGTCGCGGATTATAGCTCAGACACGTCATACATAACTGGAAAACAACAACATCACCTGAACAAACAAATAGCTGCGAAGATGTCCCGGACTTCGCTGAAGGTGGATTTTGAATTGGGTTTGTAATCCATCAGTAAATTGGAATTGTTTTCTTTTATTGCCAAGTAGGTATACCAAGGTGCAGTCAAAAGTGGGTCCATCATGCTGTGCACGTAGATCAATTCATTACTCGGTAATTTGTGGTAGTGCAAGGTAACACAATGACAGATGCCTACATAAAAAATAACAGCTGCAGAGAAAGTGTGGTGCATTTAAACAATAAAGTACTAAAATAGCGATGTGGACTGTGGAATCAAACTCAACGAAAGGAGCAACTCTTCAATAGCCTTAAAACTTCAGAGCAGAAACTTTCCTTGAACATGGAAGTAGAAGGCTCAGAATTTTGCACCTCCTTCCTGATGAAAGAGGGAAAGGGATATATTATTTAGGGTGGACAGTTTCTTCGCTGACTGCTGTTCTGAGTCAGCGAACACTGTGGACAGACTGAATGCAGCCAAGCGTGAGGAGATGTGTTTCGGCGTCCTAAGTTCGTTCCAACCTGTAAATTGAGCCTTTAAGTTCAGTAATCGAGCCTGTACGTTAGATTGTTGTATATTGCCTATAATTCTGCCTTCAGCGCTTTAATTTCTGCTCAAGATCTTGGTTATTCTTCTGCGGTCGAATACATTTAAATAATCTCCCTCAAAACTCAATCTCACTGAATTACGCTCCTAACCTGAGGAATTCAATGCTTCAAACGACAAGAAATGAAGATTCTATCGACATTTTTAAAAATCAGCTCAAAGACTATTACCTTTGTTTAAACGGCATCATTTAAACGGAGCTTCGGGAACCAAATCAGGAGATCGTTCAATAAAGCTCACAGTGTGACGGCAGGGTTGTTGGGGACTTGTGTGTGTGTCCACGCATGCCAGAGTGACGAGTTCACCGCAGAAGAACGTTCTAGCTGACGAACAGAGGGGTCATAGTGAATGACCACAATGACACGGAGGATTAAGAAAGCAACAGAACGTTTGCCTGCTGTAGCT
>JAUOBT010000400.1:25875475-25888881 GCA_032362145.1 Hypanus berthalutzae
ACACTATGTGCTTTCTGAACCTGGCTGCGGCTGACCTGATATATTGCCTACTTCTCCCCGTCCTCATGATTAGCATCCCCGAGCTCCAGTCTGGGTACGTTCATAATACCAACGTGTTATTGTTTATATCAATCATGTACCTAAACGCTTTTGCCAGCTTATATCTGTTATGCTTGATCAGCATCTATCGCTGCCTGGCTGTTACACGGCCCATCTGCATCCAGCAACATCTCAGACTCGCGTGGGTACGTGTGACCTGCTTCGTGGTCTGTGTCATAGCCAGCGCCATGTGGCTGGCTATACTCTTCATTTGGCATCTTTTCAATACTATACCTATTGTGACGGCCCACTGCGTCTGCCCCCCCCCCTCCCTTTGTGATTAGGGTTATTAGTTACGCCGTCCTTGGCTGGAGGCTGCATGGGGAAAGGTTACTAATTCCTGGAAGCCCATACGCCTGACCATGATCGCGGTCGCCACCTTTATGATATGCTGGCTCCCCTTCGGTCTCTGCGTCCTCTTAATACGTTTCTACATAATTGTTCCTCTGGACTGGATCATATTCACTCATGCCCTGGTCTCATTTAACAGAGCCCTCAACCCGCCTATCTACGTCTTCGCAGGCAGCGACTTCCGTCAGGTTTTCGAGCGCTCCCTGTTTCCTTCGCTCCAGCTGGGGTTCATCGACCAGGAGCTACAGGGTGAAACCCCGAAACGCAATCCCACCTCAAATAGGAATTTCTGACGGAATACCTCGTCGTTGGCCCTCAGCCGACCAATATCTCCAGACCACAGACACAGTGGACGGTCGGCTGCAAGTATGATTAGCGTTCGATGCTTTCCTGCACTTTTATTCTGATCTCTTAGAACATAGAGCGTTGAACTGCATAGCACAGGCAGAGACCATTCGCCCTACAATGGCCGGGATCAATGAAATCAGTAAATTAATGGCCAACTAATCTAATCCCCTCTGCCTATGCACTGTCGATATCCTTCCATTAAGCTCATTTGCCGATATAAACATCTCAACAAAGATTCGAAACTATCTGTGTTTACCACCATCACAGTCTGCGCAACACCATGCACCCACCACTCTGTGTGTAAAGTATTTGCCCCTCGCATATCCTATGGAATAACGCCCTCTCCTCTTAAATGCATGCCCTTTGATGTTAGACATTTCAACCTTGGGTAAAATATACTCTCTGTCTGTGCATTTCATAACCTTCCAAATTTCTATCAGGTCTCAGCTCCTTTGGAGCCGGCTCAATTTCCATTCCGATATCGCACTCGATGACCTCCTCCAATTGATGGCAAAATTGATTTCTCAAACTTAAGGTAATGCCGTCCCTGCTATCCAACTCCATATCCACTATTTTCCTTTCTCACCTTGCGTGCCCATCGCTTCCCTCTGTTGAACCTTCTACCTTATCTTTCTTTCATGAGCTTCTGTCCTCTTCCCTTTTCGAGCCTTGTATGTCTTTCTCCAATCATCTTTCCAACTCTTTACTTCATCCCGCCCTTCCCGGTTTCATGTATTAACTTGTGTTTCTCTCGCAGCTCTCCCCACCTTTTCAATCTACTCCTCATTTTTCCCGCCCGGTCCTGCCGAAGGTTCTCAACCCGAAACGTCGAATGTACATTTTTCCAAAATGCTGTCTGGCCTCTTATGTTCTCCAGAAATGTGTATGTTTCTCGGATTTCCAGCATCTGCAGATTTGATCCTTTCCGCATCTACTCTGTCTATGCACCAATTCATCAAACCTTTTGAATTCCAGAAAGTACAGACCCGGAGCTATCAAACTTTCCTCGTATGATAAACTTTTCATTACCGGAATCATCCTTCCGAGCCTCAGTTGAGCTCTCTCCAGTGCCTGCACTTCTTTTCTCAGATGAACAGCCCAAACCGTTCACAATACACAAGTGAGGACTGAGCTGTGCCTTATAAAGCCTCTGCATCACATCTCTGCTCCTATATTCCAGAACTCTTGAAACGAATA
Organism: Hypanus berthalutzae; assembly: GCA_032362145.1. NCBI lineage: Eukaryota > Metazoa > Chordata > Chondrichthyes > Myliobatiformes > Dasyatidae > Hypanus > Hypanus berthalutzae. The sequence continues at coordinate 25,877,471 of JAUOBT010000400.1, forward strand.
CGAACATTGCATTTGCCTTCTTCGCCACCGATTTTACGTCCAAATTAACCTTTAGGTGTTTCCTTCGCATCTCCGATTTTCTGATTTTCTCCCCCATTTAGAAAATAGTCCGTACCTTTTTTTCTGCTACCAAAGTGCATGACCATATATTGTCCAACATAATATTTCATTTGCCACTTCTATGCCCATTGCTTGAATCTAAATCTGTCTGCATCCTATCAGTCTCAACTCTAACTCCAGCTCCACCAATCTTCGTATCATCGTCAAACTATTCCATCATCTAACGTATTGGTATACAGCCTAAAAAGAAGCTTTCCCGGCACCGGCCCCTGCAGGATACCTCTACTCACCATTTTTCTTTTGTATCTTAAGCTTCCTGATCACCTCCGTTTTGTTACATAAACCTAATCCAGAATTGCTGATCCCAAAGTAGGCTCAATGACGAACTGTTCTCCAAAACCATCTCCTAGGCGTTCAACAAATTCACTCTCTTGAGATTCATTTCCAACCTGATTTTGTTAACCGACCTGCATGTTTAAACCTCGCCTGACTATCATAGCATTGTCCTTTTGACACGCCTTTTCTATTTCCTGTTTGAACCTGTGGTCCACATCCCAGCGACTCTTGGGGCGCCTTTGTATACTTTCATCAGAGTCATTTCACCCTTGCAGTTGCTTAACTCAGCCGACAAGGATTGAACATCTTCCGATCCTATGTCACATCTTTCTACTGAATTGATCCCACTCTTTACCAGCAGAGCCACCCCACCCTCTCCGCCTTCCTTCATATCCCTCTAATGCAAAGTACAGCCTTGGATATTTGGCTCCCAACTGCAACCTTCCTTCAGCCACGGCTCAGTGATGAACAGAATATTGTGAATGATAATTTGTAATAATGCCACAGGATCATCTACCTTATTTGATATGCTCCGTGCATTGATATACAACATATTCCGGACTGTATTTGCTACTATTTATAATTCTGCATCTCTAATACACTGACACTCACCCTGCTGACAGCAATTTCCAATCATCTGCCTGCCCTTCCTGACTGTAAACTATTTTTGTTTGGTTTTTCGTTCTTGCCATCGTTTTACCACGAGGTTTTAGAGTCTCCTTCAATCCAATTCTTAACGTATATCAATGTCATTTGCCCAGGATACAGGTTGTCTTTGCGAAAACACTTCAGCAAAGTGAATCTAGCTGAGGTCTACCTGCAAATGGAGATGGAAGAAGAGTCCAAAGTGTTTCTCACCATAAATACTCACAAACGGCCTTGTCACTGTAATATGCTTGTTTTGGAGTAGCATCTGCACCTGCTTTTTGGCAGAGATCTATCGACCAGGTACTGCAAGGCTCCCAGGCAGTTAAATGACATCATTGTTACCGGTAGAGATGACAATGAACATCTCCAAAGTCCATGACACCGTTGAAAAGTACAAAACATTTGCTGCTCTGAGTACGATACATATAATATACACCGTATATGCCCAAAACTACGACCCCGCGATTAACTCTAATTGGGAGTGCACTAAGTAACATGGAATCCGCGAGACGATCAAAATAAACTGAACACGTCTAAACAGAAAGCATCGGTTATGCATCACAAAGAGAGAGTCACTCGAGAAAAAAAACGCGAAGAACTGGCATTCGTTAACACGTCTCGTCAAACAAATTCAGATGCTCCAGTATTCTTAGAGCTCAACACCCTCCAGAGTCCCGAAGAGCAGGTGACACTGGCAAATCTCGATAGATGTACTGTGGAGATCATTCTGGTTGGCTGCATCACTATCTGGTGTTGAGGCCCGGTACAGAGGATCGCAGCGAAATCCAAGGATGTCAGCGACTGCTCCGAAGAGAAACAATCAGGAATCGTTGGTCCCGAAACGACAGCAATCGGACCGGGGCCGGCGGTCACTCCCCACAGAAGCCCTGTATTTGTGCGGATACTCTCCTCTTACACAGATGAAAAGGCGTTTCCCTTCTTCTCAGATTAATGTGATTATTGGACTGTATTTTGTATGATTTTCCTTCAGTTTTTCCCTGTTTCTTTCTTGAAACAAGAAAGGCCGGGGGCTTGTTCTTGAAACAAGGCGGCGGCTGACCTGTTAATTGTTGAGTGTGAGAGGCTCCGTTGGGGTATTCGGTTGTTATTTTGTTTGCTTTTTTTTTAACTGCGGGCGAGGTGGGGTAATGGGTCTGCGAGTTTTATTTCTTTTCTTTTTGGTGTCGGGAACAATGGGGGAGTCGATGTGTTTTCCTTTATCAACATTCAAGTTCTTTCTGTATTTAATGGCTATCTGGAGTAAACAGATATGAGACTTTTTTCATTCATGCTGTTTGCCCTGGCGTTAAGCGCTGGGGAAGATGGCGGGGCGACGAACATCTGAAGCTGCACTCACCCGACGCCGATTTTTAAAACACAAAAATACAATTGCAGCTGCTGTGGATCAAAGAATACCGCGCTCTTTATCCCCACCGCTCCGACACAGTGGTCGCGCACGCGCCTCCCACCCAAACATGGCGACGAGATAGGTGACCGTTGCCAATATAAACAACAGGCTTTACTTGTATCCTTTGGTGGATGCACCTCGACCAGGTGCTTCGGCACAATAAAGAAGCTGAGTGGTCGGGCGGATTAAACGCCAATTCACCCGTTTGGAAAGCAGACAGCAAACAAGAACGCTACGTGAGCCGCGGCCAATTTCCAGAAGTGGAAATACGCGGTGGTTGTAGGCTTCTGGGGCATGTACTCTAAAATGCTATTGCTAGAGGACATGCGCTGCGTTGCGGATGATCTTGGGACATGTAGTTAATTCGGAACACTCAACCGCACATGCTCTATTGTTATTGAGCTCTTTGGGAGTGCTGTAGCCTCCTGTGAGTTCTAGATTCACAATATTACAAGTTCTCATTGGCTTCTGGACGTTAAACTAGAAATGCCCAGTTACTTTCAGAAGACTCTTGGCAGTGTGAAGGATCAGAGGGATCTTGGGGTCCGAGTCCACAAGACGTTCGAAGGAGCTGAGCAGGTTGACTCTGTGGTTAAGAAGGCATTCGGTGTATTGGCCTTCACCAATTGTGGAAAATAATTTAATGGCCGAGAGATAATGTTGCAGCTATATAGGACCCTGGTCAGACCCCACCTTGAGTACAGTGCTCAATTCTGGTCGACTTACTGCAGGAAGCATGTGGTAGCCATAGAAAGGGTGCAGAGGAGATTTACAAAGATGTTACTGGATTGGGAAGCATGCCTTATGAAAACAGTTTGAGTCAAGTTGGCCTTTTCTCCTTGGAGCGACAGATGATGAGAGGTGCCCTCATAGAAGGGTATAAGATGTTGAGAGGCCTTGATCCATTGGATAGTCAACGCTGAAATGGTTGTCACAACAGGACACAGGTTTAAGGTGCTGGGGAGAAGGTACAGAGGAAACGTAAGGGGCAAGCTTTTATACACGCAGGGAGCGGTGAGCACCAGAATGGTCTGCCGGCCACGGTGGTGAAGGCGGATACAATAGGGTCCTTTAAGGGACTTTTCGATAGGTACATGGAGCTTAGAACAACATAGAGCTACGGGTATGCCTAGTAATTTCTAAGATAAGGAGATGTACGACACAACTTTGTGGGCCGAAAGACATGTATTGTGCTGTAGGATTTCTATGTTTCTGTTTCTCTATGAGATCCAACAAGACCGGTATATATTCCCATTCCCAACAGCCCTCCAGAAAGCTGGGGGTGAACTGCGCCCTTGAATCGCAACAGTCTGTTGAAAGCGGTGGCTGAGGCCGAGGCTTGAGGGTTCAGAGCCGTTGACGATGATCGATATGATTTAAATTGGCATTATCGAATGTCAGAACAGACTTGATCGGACGACTGGCCTACTCATGCATTAAGGTTTTATGAAGTTGGGCTAGCGGATGGATCGGAGGTGGGGGACCCAGCTGGTGATAGTGTTCGATACTCCCCCTCGCGGGAAAAGCAGCAGGGCTGAGTGCGGGTGTTACTGGTGTTATCAGGGGGAGAAAGCTCAGTGAATTGTGCGAGCTTACACTGCCCGTTAGTGATGGAGAGTGGTGTCCGCATGGGATGCCGAATGAGTGGCAGGTGAGGATTTACCGTTCAAGTTTGTTAGCCCTGAGCTGTCCCAAACCTAGAGGACTGGACGATTACTCTCAGTCTGGGGTTTATCCTTTGATTTGTTTGGCATGGGTGTCCCTAACGAGAGCCAAAGCATAAACCTCTGACTCCAGCCGACAATTCTTGCTGGGCCATTGAGGCAAGCAAGCCCCCAAACCGAATGACTGTCTTCTTGTCGTCCTCTTGGAGGGAGCTGTGGTAAAGCGAAATGGGTCAGGGAGGGGGCAAGGTCATATTCATTGGATCAGTGAATGTGAGGAGTCGGCCAAGGTTTTAAAAGGAACGAGAGACTTGGCCCAGAGATGGGCACTGCAATAACGGCTCCTTAGATCAGACACCGAGTGAAGTCCGCTCTACATTCTCCCATCCCATTTCCCGGGGTCAGACACAGAATGAAGTGTCCTCCGAATCTTTCCTTCACACTTCCCCCGAGGCAGACCCATAGTGAATCTCCCTCAACACTGTCCCATCACACACTCCCAGGATCGGGCACAGCGTGAAGTTCCCTCCATACCCACTCCATGGATCAGACACAAGTTGAAGCTCCACTTACGCCATCCCATCGTCCAGGACCAGCGTCAGACACAGGAAGTTCCAGTGAGGAAGAAAGCACTGATTGTCACCATGCACTGGGTATGAAGCTTGTTAATATACTGATTCCGATTTTTGCAACATTCATGGATTCACTAAATATAATCTTAACTATATTTTTTCTGTCTTTCTGTATTTGCAGATGTCTAATATGCACTTGCTAACCTATATAACCTTTTGTTACGTGTTGATGTTGGTATTATATTTTGTACCTTGACCCCAGCGTAACGCTGTTTCGATTGGCTATATTCATGTATGCTTGATTAACAATTAAATTAAGCTATCAAATGTGCATGAAAGGGTCATGGCATCGTATATTAAACTCTTTAAAGTTGATGCATATCCCTTCATTCCATTCCATTTTATACACCATAGGACGATTAGACAGAGAAGCAGAATGAGGCCATTCAATCCATCAAGGATTCTTTACCAATCCTTCATGTCTGATTTACAATCCCCCCATGAAGGATTGGTAAAGAATCTTAAGTAGGTAATTCCTACAACTAACAAAGTGATCACTGCGTGTAATATCTGTTCATATTCTTCTGCAGCAGTGGCCCCATCCAATTCAGGGTTCGAGATTCTCTTCTGCACACACTGTTATAATACGTGTTTATTTGAGTTGCTGGCCACTGAGTGCATGTATTCCAAAAGCAAGCGAATCAACATTATACACTGATGCAATATTGAATTTCCTATCTCTGCTTTCATACAAAATAAACATCCTCTCCAATTGTGCTCGCACTTTCTGGTAGAGATGTGCATAAACACCTGAGAGTCTTCCACATATCATTGCTCCTCTACTTCATCCATTTATTGCAAACGTCCCTGACATTTAACCTTTCAAAGTGGAACTCCACATACTCGACTGCATGAACCCCGATAAGCTGTTTCTCTGCACATATTTGCAATTGACCTACATCCCGACGACCCTGATGACAATACAATAAGTCGTCACTTTATTCGGGTACACCAGTACCCCAGTCCCTTCATAGAAATGTCTAATCACGCGATCATGTGGGAGCAAATCAATGCATAAAAGCAAACTAAATGTGGGAATGTGATGATTGTAAGATACTTTTAATTTAAAACATTAACTGTACCTTTGAAACATTAGATGTCACCGTCTACAACCCTGTTTCCTTTTATTCAGAGTATTCACAGCAAATACAAAGAAAAAATATGTAATCAATGGAAAGCTGCACACCAACAGACAGACCAATAACCAACAAGTTGTGTAAAAACAATAAAGAAAAATCAAAATAACAATGAAGAAATCGGAATAAATATTGCCAACTTGAGTATAGAGTTCTTGAAAGTGACAGGTTGACTGATCCGTTCAGTGTTGGGTTGAGTGAAGTGATGTCACCAATCACTCTAGCAGTCATCATGTCTTCTGCCAATGCTAGAACAATGTTGCAGGAGATAAAGACTCCCAATGCAGAGATGGGGACCAGAGTTTATTCATCAAATTTCCAACAGAACATCAGTCGCTTGGCCGATTGTCACTGTGAGACTTAACATGCCCAAAACTGGGACCCGCAATTAGCTCTAATTGGGCGTCCACTGAAATAATACAAGTAACACGGTAGTCCTGAGCCTCTCAATGTAAACGGAACAAGTCTAAAACGAAAGCGGCAGATACAGTATCACAAAGAGCGAGCCACTCGAGAAGAAAAACACGAAGAACAATCTCGTTAAAAACAGTTAATAAGTTCAGACGCTCCAATACTTTCAGAGCTCAACACTCTCCGGGATGCTGCACGGTCCTGAAGAGCTGGTGACACTGGCAAATTTCGATAGATGTACTATGGAGATCATTTTGACTGGTTGCATCACTATCTGGTGTAGAGGGCCCAATATAGAGGATCGCAGCGGGGCGGAGGTGTTCAGGGACGGCTGAAATAGAGACATTCAGCAACCGTCGGCCCCGAATCAGCAGCATTAGGACCGGGGTCGGCGGTAAATCCTTACGGAAGGGCAAAATTTGTGCGGATGCTCTCCTGTAACGCAGACTAAAGCCATTTCCCATCTTCTGAAATTAATTTGATCGATTATTAGCCTGCATGTTATATTACTTTCCTTGGGTTTTTCGGTGTTTCTTTCATGTGGTCGATTGGCGGTGGTGGCGGGGTGGGGGGGCGGTCACCTATTAATTTTTGCGTGTTAGAGGAGATACTGTCCGTTTTCCTTTCTGCAAGTGAGACCTTGGAAACGTTATGTGTTTGGGACTTTGTTGATGCAGCTTTTTTTTTACTGCGGGCAAAGGGGTGTGGATATTGAGGTCTGCGAGTTTTGTTTCTTTTCTTTTTCTGTCGCTTGCGGTGGGGGGAGTTGATGTGTTTTCTTTCATCAACAACCATCGACTTTCTGAATTTAATACCTATCTGGAGTAAAGACATATTATTGTAACCATTGCTTATCTGTTTTTTCACTTGTAATGGAATTTGTCTGTTTGTATTTTGTTATTATTATACCGTTTGTATTTTGTCCTTATTTTTAATAATAATAAAAAGATTGAGAAAGAAAGAAAAAGAGAACCAAGGTTCCTTATTCTTATTCACTTTGCTTAAACCCTGACAGAAACATACAAACTCTGCACTCTCAAAATTTCTCCTTTGAAGGCCTCCTATTTACCAATCACATCCTTGCCAGAGAATAACTTGTCCCAATCCTTTCTCATTTCTGCAAATTTGACTTTTTCCAGTTTAGTACTTCAATCCGAGGACCAGATCTATTTTTATCCACGATCAAGTTGAAATTAATGACATTATGATCGCTGGAACTAAAGTGTTCCTCTGCACACACTTCCGTCACCTGCCCTAACTCATTACCTAATAGGAGATCTAATATTGCATCATACAACTAGGGAAGATGCAATATGCATCATCTATATATTGATGTACCAACTTTCCTGAACACTTTTCGCAAACTCTAACCCATCAAGACCTTTAACAGTATGGGAGTCCCAATCGATGTGTGGAAAATTAAACTCCCCGACAATCACAACTTTCTGTCTCCTGCAGTTGTCTGTTATCACTCTGCAGATTTGCTCCTCCATTTCTCGCTGACTATTGTGTGGTCAATAATACAACCTTATTAATGTGGTCATACCTTTCCTGTTTCTCAGCTCCTCCCATATGGTCAGTAGACAAGCTCTCTAATATGTCATGAATCACTAACATCACTTATTTTTACCCCTGTTCCACTATCTACTCTGGCATTCTGGTCCCCACCCCCTGCCAATATAGTTTAAACCCTCCCGAATAACAGTAGCAAACCCCTCTGCAAGTATCTTGGTTCCCTTGTAGTTCAGGTGCAATCTGTCTCTCTTGTACAGGTCCCACCTGCCACAGAAGAGATCCCAATGATCCAGAAATCAGAAACCCTGCCCCCTACACCAGTTTCTCAGCCACATGTACATCTGCCAGAGCATTCTACTCTTACCCTCACTGGCACGTGGCACAGGTAGCAATCCGGAAATTACTACCCTCGTGGTCCTGTTTTCCAACTTCCTACCAAGCTCTCTGTACTCAATCTCCAGGACCTTCTGACTCTTTCTACCTACGTCACTGGTACCGATGTGTACCACGACATCTGGCTGATCACCCTCCCACTTCAGAATACTGTGCACACGATCAGAGACATCCCTGACCCTGGCACCCAGGAGGCAACAAACCATCCGGGAGTCTTCTGTCATGACCACAGAACCTCCTGTCTGTACCCCTGACCATGAAGTCCCCTATCACTACCGCTCTCCTCTTCTTCCTCCCTCCCGTCTGCACTGTAGAACCAGATTCAGTGCCAGAGATCTGGCTGCTGCAGCTTGTCCCATCCCACCAACAGTATCCAAATCGATATACCTGTTTTGGAGGAGAATGGCCACAGGGGAACTTTGCACTACTTGCCCTTTCCCCTTCCCTCGCCTGACGGTAACCCAATTACCTGTGCCCTGTTCCTTAGGTGTAACTACCTCCCGGAAGCTACTATCTATAAACTGCTCATTCTCCCGATGATCCGAAGGTCATCCAGTTCCCCCTCCAGTTCCCTAACGCGGTCTGTTAGGAGCTGCAGCTGGATGCGCTTCCTGCCGGTCTCCCTGACTTCCCACATCCTGCAAGAGAAGCATTCCAACATCTTGCCTGGCATATACTCTAGTCTGAGCAAATAAAAAAGAAGAAAAGCAGGAACTTACCGGAACCTACCCTCGCCTCTGCCTGTTTCTCGCCAAAGCCGTCCCACTCTGACTCTGTCCACTCCGACGATGACCGCTGCGGCGATGGTCGCTGTATATGGTGGACTTTCTTTCAAACCGAGGTGCGCTGCGTCACGCGCCTGCGCAGTCGAGCTGCTTTTCCCCGATCAGTTAATCAAAAGAAAAACGACCTTCCCTCAGCGATGCTTGTCTTCCACTATCATCCTCTTGCTTCGATTGAAAAAATCGTTGGAAGTTTTTCCTCTCCCTTTTAATCCTCGCACAGGTAATTCGGTTATTGCCCAGCCGCATGTACCTCTGGCAGATCTGACTCTGCGGGAGAGGGGAGTCCCCTCTAGACTGCCACATCTCTCAGGAGAAACACATCACCGTCTCAGGAGGCAACGTAAAGAATAATTGGAAACAAACACGTCCTCCGCCTCTTCTCGTCGAAGCTTCTCGAGTCAAAGCCTCAGATCGCCACTCCTTCACTGGCCCACTCAATCACTGGCCGCTTTCCACAGCAAATCGGTGAGATTGGGATGCTTCGCCCACCCAGACTCTGGTTTGTGTGAATGTTGTGTGCTTTATAGTAATGCAAACACTGCTTCTACAGAAAGACCATTACATGAAATGCCCTGCAATATCAGCAGTAAACACTTTACCCCGGCATTACATTGAAAAAAACCCACAATAATCATCATATTGCCTTTTCTGAATGTCGTTTCTATCTTCAGTTGTCATTTACCTTCCACTTTCTGTTTGCTGCTCATCAGCATCTTTTTACCATTCCAGTTTCTTAACTCGTCCCATAAGGATTCTCCACGTTCCCATCCCATATCACATATAACCATATAACCATATAACAATTACAGCAGGGAAACAGGCCATCTCAGCCCTCCTAGTCCGTGCCGAATGCTTACACTCACCTCGTACCACTGGCCTGCATGCAGCCCATAACCCTCCATTCCTTTCCCGTCCATGTACCTATCCAATTTTTAAATGACAATAGCGAACCTCCCTCTACCACTTCTACTGGAAGCTCGTTCCACATAGCTACCACTCTCTGAGTAAAGAAATTCCCCCTCATGTTACCATTAAACTTTTGCCCCCTAACTCTCAACTCATGTCCTCTTGTTTGAATCTCCCCTACTCTCAATGGAAAAAGCCTATCCACGTCAACTCTATCTATCCCCATCGTAATTCTTAAATACCTCTATCAAGTCCCCCCTCAACCTTCTATGCTCCAAAGAATAAAGACATAACTTGTTCAATCTTTCTCTGTAACTTAGGTGCTGAAACCCAGGTAATAGTCTAGTAAATCTCCTCTGTACTCTCTCTATTTTGTTGACATCTTTCCTATAATTCAGTGACCAGAATACATACATGTAGAATCCAGTCTTTTTTCAGACTGTGCAGCAACAGTTGAGAAATAGGCCTTGCTTTCCTGAGTACCAATATCAGCAAAGCACTTGGGGATTTTCATGTTTGCAGCTTGCATCGGAGTCTTCATTCATGCCTTGTATTTCAATCAACTGAGTTTAAGTTCAAAGTAAATTTATTATCCAAGTACATACGGTATATGTCATCACATACAACTCTGAGATTCATTTTCTTGTGGGTATACTCATTAAATCTGTAGAATAACAACCATAACAGAATCAGTGAAAGACGACACCAACTGGGGCACTCGACCAGAGTGCAGAAGAAAACACACTATTCAAATACAAAAAGGAAAAAAAAACCAACAATAATAAATAAATAAGCAGGAAACATCAAGGACGTTTGATGATGAGTCCTTGAAAGGGAGTCAGTTGGTTGTGGGAAGTTGAGTGAAGTTATCTCCTTTGATTCACGAGCTTGATGGTTGAGAGGTATTAACCGTTCCTGAACCTGGAGGTGTGAGTCCTGAGGCTCTTGTACTTTCCTCCTGATGGCAGCAGCAAGAAGAGAGCATGGCCTAGGCGATGGCTGGTGCTTTCCTGCGACAGCGTTTCATTGAGATGTGCTCCAAGGTGGGGAGGACTTTACCCATGATGTACTGTGCAACATCCACTACTTTTTGTAGGATTTTCCATTCAAGGGCATTGGTATTTCTCTACCAAGCTGTGATGCAGCCAGTCAATATACTCTCCACTACAGATCTATCGAAGTTTGTCAAAGTTTTAGATGAGGAAGGTATGTTGCCATTAAATATAATTGCCCAACGTTCTGTGGCAGCTCACACAAGATCACCATTTCTAATCTTGTCTTGCATTTTACCCAATCACATGCCGAGAAATGGACAATGAGGGTGAATGACGCTCCGCTTGTTTCCGAGAGGCAGAGTACACAGTACACTAATTGTATATGTACACAAAATGCCTTTGCACAGTTTTGTCTCAATGAGGCAAAGTAAAGATCGTGTATCTGCAAACATGTATAAACGGAATGGTATATAGGGAATGCACAAAGGGTGAATGAGCTCTGTGTGCTCAGGGTAGGTACTG
>JAUOBT010000400.1:25982583-25997917 GCA_032362145.1 Hypanus berthalutzae
TTAGTTGCCAATCACACCCTTCCTGCAACCATGTTTCACTAATAGCTACAACATCATAATTCCAGGTATCAATCCACGCTTTAAGCTCATCCACCTTTCTTACAATGCTCCTAGCATTAAAATAGATGCATTTAAGATACTCTCCATCTCCTCCTCTCTTTCCATCCCTAACAATGCATTCAATTTTAATTTCCTTTTCTTTCTTCTCCCCTACATCTTCGGGCTAGACTGTGTATTTCTTTTAACTCCTGTCGTAAACGCAGCTTGAGTTAAAGTTCAATCTTCTGATATATATTTCACTATTGGATAAACTTTACTGGTAAAAAAAACGTAAATGCCATTACCAACAGTTTCTGCAACTGCAGCACTAGGCACTTACAGATATAAGCTAACGTACCAAAGTATTCTACACAACTCTCTAAACAAGTAAATGCACAGGCACGGAGGCTTTCTCTCTCTGATCAACACTCTCCAGGGTCTTGCTGCATAGTGGCAAATTCCTATCTTGCGGTGACTTTCCAAAATGCAATATTTTGCGCTTGTCTGAGTTCGAATCCGTCTGCGATACCTCGTCGCAGGTAACCCAGGTGCCCAAGAACAGAATGGAACTATTGATAAACTTCTTTAGTATTTATGATAGTTTAGTGTAGTCTGAAAACCTACTCACCACGTCTTGTATATTCTCATCCCACTGGTTAATATCGATGACAGGCCCAGCACCGTCCAGAGTCGCCCACCACTAATCAGGGACCTCCAGTCGGAGAAATAATATTCCACGGGGGCCTTCTGCTTTATATCATTAAGCAAAATATATACGTCATTATCTACACACGCAAAATGCTGCAGGAACTCAGCGGATCAGGCGGCAATTGAGGAAATTACGTTTCTTGAGTTCTGGCAAGGAAGTGGATAGACGTTAAAATAAAAAAAATAAAGCTTAGGGATAGGGGAAGGAATACTCTCAAGGAGGTGATAGTCAGGTGAAGTCAGGAGGGTAAGGTGACGGTCTAGAGAAGTTTCAATCTGTTCGGAGTGGAGAGTGGACCACGGGAGAAAAGGAAAAAGTAGGGGCGAGGCCATAGAGCAGTTTAACAAAATGGCAGCTACTTTCCTTCAACCGCCTGGCAAGGACGAAGACAAATGCTTTGTGATAAAAGATAACGGGAATACTTACCTCCTGAATTCATCGACTCTATACCGACTCTTCTATTTTATAAGAACAGCATTCTCTCCAGGTTTTACCAGGTCCTGTCAATCAGAAAGCCCTGCAGTAAATGATGTCGGACTGATTGGACTGAAGGTCTGTAACCTGCCCTTGTGACCTTTTCAAGAGAACAGAATCTCCAGTCGGCGTGAATTACACCAGCGTGCAAGGATGAAGCAAATAACTCAGGGAGGGCCTCTGTGATATCTTCTGTAAACTCCTAGAAAGTCCAAATCTGTTCCGGATTGGGCAGTGGTGATGCATCCACTTTAATACGTTTGGTAATTGTAAATAATTTCCGCCCTGCTCATGGAAATGTTTATTAAACCAATTAACATCTTTCCAGTATTTTTAAACATTTGTAACATCCTCCTTAGCAATCCCACCTATCGCCCGTGGTTCGTGACACAGACTGCTCTGCTGATCTCCAGCAGTCTTACTCTCTCCCCTGTCATAAAAACTACTCCCAGTGTCGCCACAGAACCTGTTAATGTTACTGGCATATCCATCGCTTATCTTCGGGTTTCCCAGGTGAGAGAATTATTCATCATTTTGTAGTCAAGAGGTGAATAGAAAAGGTAAGAAACGAGAGTAGGGAAACAACGTCACAAAATGGAGTTCAGCTCCACAGAAGGGTGGCTCCATTCATTCAATTTCATGGCAAGAACAACGGCAATTCGTTTGTCTACTTCCACTGTCCTCGACTCACTGGAATTCACTTATTTGCCTTTACGGTCAAGAGATCCCTTCCTCTTGATGCAACGATATTTATCTTAGGATGATTAACCTCCTCTCGTTGTGTTCACTATGCATGGAACTTTCATGGACACCCAGTAAAAATGTTATATTTACATGAGATAAAATAGCGGTAACTTTTATGTAGCTCCTGAATTCACAGAAACCACATCGGCAACCGTCTCCTCTGCTTCACAAGAGCATAGTTTTCGTAATCAGACAGTTTTATATCCAATTTGCTGCAGGGCTTTTCATTCAGTATTCCACCCAGTTCATTCTGTCAGACTGATAGGCCAGCTGGTCCGTAATTTGCCGTTGCCGCTCTTCAAATAATCTTACTCACCCCACCCCACCATCTACACTTCGTTTCGTTCCATTCAGACACACTCACAAATCTCTGCTAGATGCTACCCAATTTCACCACAGTTAGCCATCTGAAGAGTAACTATGGACCGGTCCTATCAATTTCCAAAGCTATCGTAAAACACGCAGAATTATTGTCATTATTGACAAGATATCATCCCCAGCCAGGCCCCACGGCCTTGTGGGCAACCTCAGGAGAGGAGAAGACTACGGAAGTAAACCCAGACAGAAAATGTGAAGTGGTGATGCAGAGGTGGCTGGACGTCACTGAAAATCCTTCCGGAAGCCTCTGCAGCCCAGCTAGTTCAAACCCTATTGCTTCGCTTTGTTTTGCTTCACTGAGGCCGAGAGGGCGCACGTGACGTTTGTGTACCTCAGGATCTCCTTACCCCCAGCCCAGGTTTGTGCCTTGGAGAGGCTATTCCTTTGAAGAGCCTCCATTATCCTCCGAGACCGAAGGTTGGCATCACAGTGCAACATGCTGCCAGACTGCCAATTCCGTTACCCGTTTTACTTCCTGGGCGGGTTTTGCGCCGTCCGTAGTAGAGTGAACTGTTTATTGGCTCTCGAAACTTTCCTGTAAAATATTATAACCCGCGAAGCCGTTGATACTCTGAGTGTCCGTAATCCATTGAAATCATCTGGATCATCATTGAATCATATACACATAGAACCATATAACAATGACAGCCCGGAAACAAGCCATCTGGGCCCTTCTCGTCCGTGCCGAACACTTATGTTCACCTAGACCCACGGACCTGCAGTCAGCCCATAACCCTCCATTCCTTTCCTGTCCATACACCTATCCAATTTTACTTTAAATGACAATATTGAACCTGCCTGTACCACTTTTTCTGGAAGAACATATTGTCTCTACATACCTGCCCGTCGAGATGTGAATAACATTTTAGAAGTCTGCAGCGTAACTCCACTAGAGTGACCGCTTCCTTCTTTTGTCTAAATGCTAAGCTAGTGCCGCTCGCCTCTTTTTAACACTGTGTTTTGTCCGGTGGAAATATGGACAGTTCTTCCAGAATTAACTTTCCATTTTGTCACGTATCGAATTCGAGGACGTCATGCCTGGAAATCGCCGTGTTTAGAAATATCGTATTTATTGAATTTGGAGATATAGGGTGATACAGGCCTTGCTGGCCCAACGAGGCACGCCGCTCCTTAACCCACCTATTTAACAGTTGGATAATTATAGGACAATTAACAATGGCTAATTTACCTACTGAACGGAGTTTAGATTGCGTGAGGGAACAGGACAACTTGGAGAAATGAGTGCAAGGTAAGAATGAAAAGACTCCTCAGGAGAACGCAGGAAGCTGAACTTCAAACTCTGACGTCATGAGCTGTAATAGCGCCCGCTAACCGTTACGCAGTGGTGGCGCCTCCAGTAAATCACAGAGCTTGATACACCGAGCTATGGAAGAAACAGCTTGTCTGATGGAGACACGCTCTGTGTGACGGAGAGCAGTCGTAACTGAAATGCCGATAAAAGGTAACCCTGCTGCTCCTGAGCGATGATAGGTTGAAAGTATACTAATTGGAAGAATCAGGCTGGAGGAAGTCCGGAGACTCAGTTTACAATATGGTGACGAGTAACATGTGATATTAACTACGCCGTAGACGTTCCGATGACGGTTCTGAAAGGAGGAGGGAACGCCAGAGCTACAGTAATGCCAATAGAATTTCCAAAGATCTCATTCCGGCGAGAGTTAGAACTTCCCCGAGAAAACATATGACGTCTTGTGGAGAACACTGAAGCCATTGGGCCACTAGCCGTCTTGAGGTCGAGACGAGAGGAGTCTGATGCTGCAATAGCGGTGACTGATTGCAGAAGAGGAACGCGTCATACTCGAGGGACGTAGCTGGCAATATTCCAGTCTGACGACCCAGGGACTGTGTACACGAGCTGACAGACGTCGGACGGCCACCGTGAATAGTTGACGCAACTCGGTTGCTCTTCCAGGACATATAAATGCAAATGTACTATAAATGGGCCGCTGATATCTTAAGGAATCCTATAACCCTGTATGTGGGCCGTTTGCTCCACTCCCATCGGAAAGCAGGCAACCTAACATCCCTGCCATGTCAACCAGAATCAAAAACAGTTTCCTTACTCAAACAGTGAGGCTGATCAACTCCTGCAGCTATTATCCTACCACCACACCCCCAAATCCTCGACCACTACTTCTTTATCAATTCCTGTCAGTCACCTCATGTACAGTCACTCCTGTACCTATCATTGCTTTGTGGACACACAGTTAATCCAAGTACAGATTCCAGCTTATGATTTAGATTTATTATGATTTTACTATGTTCCTTATACTTTTGCAGTCTCGTATCGGATCGGAAGTAATACTATTTCGTCCAATTTTTGCTTGTGTACCTGAAATTACATTAAATAATATCGAATTTTGAACAAACCTGTGTTTTGAGGTCCTATTAATTATTATTGAACGGGATAATTCCGAAATGCCTAAAGCTCTGTGGTGACAACAGCACGTCTCACATTGCAACCCACAGGGAATTTTGGAGGAACTCAGCAAGTCAGGAGAAGTTGATGGAGGGACAGAAGTGAGAATATCCAGTACGTAGTAGATGCCCGTGTCAGGGTACATATTGGAGTTATGTGATTCTAGCAGGTATGACTTAAAATGGGATACAGTTTTCAGCTCTTATAAAATAGCAGTTAAAACTCACGTTGGCCCATAGAATAAGTGAAATAGTTTGCAAAGTTGTTGTCAGGAGAGGTTTACTGTATCAGCTAAATGTTAAGAAAATGGTGTTGTGTTAATTGGCGTGCATCACACCAGGCATCTGTGAAAATAATTAATTTGCACAATTGCAAAGAAGTTCAGGGAAGTCGGCGGGCTAGGCTGATGCTGACACTTCGCATCAAACAGGGTTCCAGGGGAAGGCAAACAATGGTGCGGGGATCTTGTGTGATCGGCGACGCAGCTTCACAAGAACCAGTCTTGGACGTCTGGGTCCCCACCTTCAGCACTTCTAGAATTCTTGTGTCCATCATTTTGTCCCAGCAGCGGTATTTGAATATTTGGATATGTCTCCCACTGTCCATATGTAATGCAAATGAAGCATTTGTCAACATAAAGTAATGAGAACAACAATCTCATTGTAACTATTGTAATGGATCACAGACGGCTGTCTGTGATCGTTAGGGTACAAACCGCGATGTGCTTTTGACCTTGCGAGATTCTACCCAATGGGTCTCCAATGAATGTCTGCTTGTTCTTATGGATAAAGGGTCTTATATCAGAAGGTACAGTTTCTCTCTGATAACACAGCAGCAATAAACAGAAAGTGGTCGGAACAGAGCAGAAATGAAAAGGGAGTAATGGGTGTCTGCATGAAGACGAATTCGTGTCTGGGCTGGACACAGATGGGCAGAGGATTGTAAAATAAATGGAAGGTATAACATTTTGCAGAGAGCGAGGATTAATTTCGTTTTCCATGTATTTACTAATGCCATCAGTCGGACGTTTACAGCTGAAAGGCCTGGCCCTTTGCTGTACTCCTCTGTGGTCTATTTTGCAAAGTCAGTCTATGTTTCTCCGGTGGAGTTGTCTAATACACCGGGGTATAGATAAATGAGAAGGATTGTGAAATCTACCGTGGTCTCCATACAACCACTCCCTCCCCCACACGCTAACTACTTGTGTCATTTAGCGGGAACATTTTAGAATTGCAGTTCTGGTCTCCTTATTTGAGGAAGGACATAAAGACTTTGGAGACTGAGCAGAGGATTTTCACCAGTTGATTCCAAATCTGAGGGGGTTAGATAATGAGGAGAGATTGAGTCGCCTGGGATTGTAATGAATTCAGAAGGATTAAAGGAGATCATATTGAAACATATAACATTTTGTAAGGGATAGGCAAGATAGAAGCAGGAAAGTTGTTTACACTGGTACGTGAGACTAGAACTAGTGAGCATATTGTTAAGATTTGGGGGAGTAAAATTTATGATGGAGATGAGGAGGTATTACTTTTCTCAAAGAGTGGTGAATCTGTTGGGCGTGGCAGGAGCACTCGCTTATGAAGGGATTGTATAGAATGCAGAGTCGGACTATTTTCCCAGAGTGGTATAGTAAACTGTAGAGAGCATGAATTGAAGTGAGAAGGGGATAATTTTAAAAATCCTTACATTGTAATTGCTTTCGGAATATTTATGCAGACATTGGCGGATCGTGGAAGCTGAGGAAGATTCAATACGTTTATCCACGATGAAGACAGGTGGCGATTTGCGAGGCAACATGGCAGATAGAGATTAATCCGGAAACCGTAACCTGCTCAAGATTGGGTGCGTGGTGAGTTGAAACACAATTATAAAGTATTTAGTGAATAGACTCGAAGCTTGGATGTATAGTAGATTCAAATAACAAAAAATAGAAATTCTGCAGAGGCTTGAAATCCAAGCAACACACACAAAACGTTGGAGGAACTCAGTAGGCTAAACAACATCCATTAAACGGTACGGTCAACGTTTCGATCCGTCGACTGTATACTTCTTCAAAGATGCTGCCTGGTCTGCTGAGTTACTCCAGCATTTTGTGTGTGTTGCATGTACAGGTATTACAAATCATGCACCGAAGGGCCTATTGATATGCTTCCCTGAACCATGTCCACCAGTTTCCGACTACGTATTCGGAAACGTGAGTTCAGGGCGACTGCTGCCCTGCATGATTGGCAGCGTAAATGGTCTTCCCAGAATATAAATGATCATCGAGGGTATCAGGAATATGAGACAGATCCAGAGGAGAGAAGAGCAAAAATTCCAAGACAGTGCGTTATTCGGAATTATATGGTAACTAAGGAAAACTGGGTGTACATTGAGATCTGTATATTCATGCGAACGGATGCTACATATGTTAGCGTCAGAGCTAGAGTGATACAGTAAGCAAACGGACCATTTACCCAGTCGCTGACTGTTATGTTTGCCTGTGCTCATCCGGGCTTGTACACATTAAATGGAAATCCCTTTACCCCTCCACGTTCAGGTACCCATCAGATAGTTGCACGGTGGCGTAGTGGTTAGCGCGAAGCTATTACAGCTCGGCGCGGCGGGGATAAAATCTCAGTTTTGTCCGTGATTTTTTCGGAAATTGTGCGTTCTTGGTCTCCTGGTTGTTCTCCGGAATTTTTCTACAGGTCGATTTGCTTCGGGTGCTTCGGTTTCCTGTCTGTGGTCAAAAGACGTTATCGGTAGCAGGTGAATTGGTCATTGTCAATTGTCTCGTGATTAGTATTCAATAGCCGGGTTGCTTCCTGAGCTGGAAGGATCCCTTCCGTGCTCCAAATCTAAATAACTTAACTAAAAACTTCTACTGACCTTAATGACACCACCACGTCCGGCAGCAGATTTGGGATACCTCCCATACTGTGTGTGAAACAGTATCCTCATATCCTCGCTGTCATAATAAGGATGTGCTCGCTGGTTTTAGACAACCCCAACATGATAAGCAAACATTGACTATCCACCGCATCCATAGTTCTGATAATGGTATTAACCGATATCATGGCACTTTTCGGCCTCCTTCTCTACAGTCTGCGATGCACATTCAGAGCAGAATTACTCTTCAACAAATATTTTGTGGTTTTATTCAGTAATGAGCAAACATTACAGATCTCTGATTCCAGACTGGGGCTGATATCAGTAGAGGTTAAAATTCAACTAAGATAATACTTTAGGTGCCTCAGTAAATCTTCCTAGTCATAGTTGAGGTAGACGATGAGGACAGTTCAGCAAATCTGGGTGATGTTTGAAGGATTAGCCAGCAGTTTTAAACTAACTTCAGAGAGTGAAAAATGTGAAGACCAGGTATAATCTACACTCAGAAGGGAAGGGCTTGTGCACTGAAAATCAGCATGCAATTGGTGGAAGGATATTGTGACCGAGTTACTTCATTCTTATTTTCAAGAAATAATGGATTTTAATTTTTTTTAAATGCTGTCCGAATTGCCAAGGTATATTACGCTACTGAACGATGTCTACCAAATTTGTTTCATGTTGTTGTTTACCTAAATTTCAGGGTGGGGTGATTGGCCGAAGTGCGTTTCTCTTCGTTAGGGGATTCATTGTTTCGATGAACCGATGTCAGAGAGTCTCGTTTCCCATTGCTCTTGAGAGGCAGGCAGAACGGCACGGAGAGACTGTCACATACGTACCCACACAGAAACACACACACATACACACACACGTGCGCGCGCGCGCTCAAGCACAGTAATGGTGAAGCTAGGTAGGGAGGGTGATGGAGTGGGGGAAGGTGATGGAGAGAGAGATATGGATAGATAGACAGAGAGATCTCTGAGCCGTATTGCCTAAAGAATGTTTTTTCCTGCGTTGATCTTTAGCTCTTGAAACGGAACTATGTTTAGTATTTTATTAACGCACCTAATTAATCCTAGCCAAGACAATTTACAATGATCAATTAACCAACAATTAGATTGTCAGAGGAAACCGGAGCACGCAGCGGAAGTACACACGCTCACGGGAAGGAAAACAGACTCCTCACTATCAGCGACGGAACTAAGCTCAGAATTCCGGAATGCCCCGGGCTGTAATAATGTTGTGATAACCACTAGGCCCCGTGGCTCCCAATGCACTTGCGATTCCAGCTGACACGTTTCAACATGATTGAAACCAATGGAACTGCATATGTGAATATCATGTCATTAGAGTCACGTGGACCTGACGAGAAGGAACTTCCAACAAAATCGTCCGAAGCGTAGAAGCTTGTCTCTTTTTTTAATGGAGGATTCAAAATCAGGTATTTGAGGGACAGAGATTCATTTTTATAGTGTTTTAAAATTAATAAGTACAGAACTGTAACATGCGTTTCCAATTCAAGGAGACTATGCTGCTCAATTATACTCATGTGCCCAATTAGCCTGCTGAACTGCACATCTTTGGAATGTGGGAGTAAACGGGAGCATGCAGAGTAAACCTGCGTCATCACGGATAAAACGTTAAACACATCATGCAGATGACGTTATGGGCACTGCCGAGCGATGTGCTAACCGCTACGCCATTTGGTTCAGGCAGGTGGGAGGCGCGGATTTGTCATCTCCACTCCCCGCTGAATTTGTCTCAAAATGCTAGTGAATGGACATTTAATCAACTCCCGCATCTGCTCTCTGAACTTCCTATAGGTCAGGGCGTAAAGAGCAGTGTTTGTACAGCAGCTCAGAAACTGCAGCCTGTAGCCCACCTCCCCTATGATCGAAGGAGTGAAATCAACCACAAACAATACGCCAGGATTGACAGAGCAAAAACACACAAACACGTCCAGATAGTGTGCAGGATAAATACTGCGATTCCGGAGTCTCCTGCGGGCTCTGCTCGCCACTGACACGTGTCTAATGGTCAACACATTGTGTAGGAGAATGACCTCAAATGGGATCACAAGCGTCAGAGGCTGCCAAACTCAACTACAGTGCAGGCGACTGAGATCAAGCTACTGTACCTTCAATACCAAAACGAAGGCCTTTTACCAATCTGGTATTCACCCTAGAGCAAAAAAAGACCTAAAAATATTCTTTAAACAGCTCAGCGCGTCCACAGTCCACAGAACCACAGCCGCCGTTCTCTCGGTGCAGTATTTATCTTTCAGATTCAGGCAACAAATAGGCACAAATCGGTCAAAGCTGAACATGACGGTGAACCAGACTTGGCTGCGTCAAGAGGGGCGGTGTACACATTACACACGGGGATGTACACCAGGAAATTAAACACTTTCCAATAAACAATCGGAATCTGCCTCACTACCAGGTCTGAGACATTACACACAGGGATGTTCACCAGGAAATAAAACGCTTGCACATGAACAATCGGAATATGCCTCAGTACCAGGTCTAAGATAACAACCAGGAGATCCACTGCTGTCATGGCCATCAGGTAACGAGTGACTCCTTTAGAAAGACCGCACTTTCCCCGGGACAGGACCACAATCGTCAGCACGTTCACTATTGGGATTGAAAGAAACAAAGGCATGTCACTGGGCAGTGAGTAAAGTTAGCAAAGCCACAGATTGGATACATGGAAACATGTTTTTGAAACAAGATGTGAAGACTGCCGCTGAATACGTGGGTTATAGCTCAGTGAAGTCGACAAAGAAATGGAAAATAACGTCATCACATCAAAAAACGAAGAGCTGAGGAGAAGGATTGAGATTAGGGCTCGGAATTGGTCATTGAAATGGAAATGTTTTAATATTACCAAAGTTGTATAACAAGTTGCAGGGAAACTACCTGGTGCTTTAAGACTGTGCCGTAGGTTCAGCTGCAGCTCTCAGGCTTCTTCTGCCGTTCTCTTAAATTTAAACAATATTCCTCAAAAGGTCATCGGGAATACTCTATTTTAAATTACACTCCGACCTGGTATTTCAATATCTGAAACTTTAAGAGATACAGACGCCAGCTCAGAACCTGTTTATTTGAACCTGCTTTATCAAAATCATTTTTTTCTGTTCTTATCATATTATTTCTGTTTGTATTTTTAAAAAACACAAAGAAACTTTTACGTCAATATGAACAATGTTCTTTGAATATTATTAATGTTTAAAGAAAAACACGGAGACAACTGTTATTTATCCGAACCGGTCTATACATAAGATGTTGATCACCCGAAGTTCAGTCACTGTGGGCGATCTACTGTGTTAACGGGAACATATAATTAAATTTCCATCAATCAGACCTAGTTACCGGATCCTGTGAACACTACTTGTTATTCTCTCATTAGTCGAATCAGTGAACAGGAATGTACCTGGAAATGCAATTAAAGCGAGTAGGGGATAGTAGATGGGCTGAAATGTCAGGAGTAAATACCAGATCCGCGTGTCTGCTGTGAGATATGGGTTTCTAGAAAAAATATACGGAGCCAGGCTGAAGACACCCTTCTCCATCGCTGATACTTTCCATGGTCGTATTTCTCGTTCCTGAACCATTTCCGTCACTGTTTGCGGATTCCAGTCGGTTACAGGCTACAGATCCCACCGTTCATATAAAATCCCAATTTAATGTTCGCAAACTCCCAATTATTTTCTTCTGCTGTGGAGCCGATGCGGTCCGTGTGTGACTGACGGGTCGCTCTCGCTAATACTGTGAACTTTCATCGAAAGGAGCAATTTTAAATAGAGCTGCGAATCCCCCAGTGACGCAACCACGCTCCGTGCGGGCTGGTGTTATTTACTCAACTTTCTTCTATGGTTAACCCCTTTGATTCCGGACCGCTGAGGCAACACGTAAAACGAATTATTTATCAGGGTGGTGATTTCTAGGATGCACGTACATTCGTCCTGCATCATTTCGCAGGAGACACGTACCATCAGGCTCAGGAACAGCGTCAATCACGCGATTATAAAAATATTCAACCCTTCACCCTGAGGACTAGACGGAATCTTGACATCGCAATCTGCCTCGCTGTGGCTTTGCAATTCGTGGTTCGCCTGCACAGAATTTGCTCTGTAACTGCAACACTTTATTCTGCACACTGTCATTGCATTACCTGGAATCTGAGTGCACTATGGCAATGTTTTTTTTTCTGTGGAATTCTTTTTGTGTGTTGTTGCGTTGCATTGAATGCGCAGTAACATCTATTTCGTTCCCCTTTACACTTGCGAATTGAAATGATATCAAACAATTTGGAAGCTTGAATAATAAACCCATTTACCAATTGACCGCTGTGCAGTGGGATAGATCGTGGAACTGCCTGCAAGGCTGATGTAGTTGTGGCGTGCGATCCGCAAGTCTACGAACTTTGAGCACTCTCTTCAGAGCGAAAGATTCAGATGCGATTATTTCCATGAACAGGAAGAGGGTGATATGATCCCGAGAACCTATCCGCATATAATCTGACATTACTGTGTGGGCGATGAAGGAATGGATCATTCTGTATCGGATGAGAAAATGCGGAGACAAGTCGCTTTATGAAAGGGATTTGGACCAAATCTGTATTAAAGTCGTATATATCACATCCCGTTTTAAAGTCTGTTCACCCATCTGAAACTGTGATAACCCACACAGAATGCTGGAGGGGTTTGGAAGTTCAGACAGGATCTATGGAGGTGAATAAAGTGTCGACGTTTCTGGTCGAAACCATTTTAAATAGAGCTGCGAATAAGACTGGGGTGGAGGGAGACACATGCAAGAATACGAAGATGGAGAATAAGAAGGTCTTTAATGACGGCTTGCAAAACGGCGGAGTATTGGTGACGCAAACGGCATGACCAAATATTCGAAGTAGTCCAGAGGTGTATTAAAGGCCGTCTTCCACTCATCCCCCTCTATCACTCTGACTAGTTGGTATGCGTACCGAAGGTCCAGATTTGAGAAAATGATGGCTCTATAGTGGTTGAAAAGCTGAACTAATGAGGGGTAAAGTCTACTTATTCTTAACTGTTATACTGTCGAGGTCTCTGTAATCAATATAAGGACTAAGTGACCCGTCCTTCATTTCAATAAAGAACAAACCGGCGACTACCGGGGAAGATGACGGTCTGATAATGCCTGCCGCGAGGGACTCGCTGATGTAGTTCTCCATGGCCTCTCTCTCCGGTCGGGAGAGGTTAAAATGCGACTGTTGGGTAGTGAGGCCCTGGGCAGAAGGTCGATGGCACAATCATATGGGCGGTGCGGTTGCAGACATATGACCCGTTGTTTGCTAAATACAAGTGCCAGGTCGTAGTACTCGCTGCGGGCTCAGGGTAAAACGAGGGATTCCGAGGCAAGCAGATTGTCGGTAGCTTCCCTGGGAGATCGGGCTGACCGCAGACAGTTGGCGTGGCAAAACTGGTTCCATTTGGCTATCCACCCTCCCGGTAGACCAGTCAATTTGGGGATTATGTTGGTTCTGCCATGGACATGCTAGAAATATCGGGCTTGAAATGAACGAATGAGACTGAAACGTACCTATTCCCGATAGGATCAATGTCATGGTCCAGTCCGTGTAAATCCGCATTCCGTTTCACGGTCCGGTTCATTTCCTTATTCCAGCTTTTCCGGGTTCCCCAGTTTCTGCTTCGCCTCGGCTCGCCTGGAGCCTTGCCTCGCCTTGTCTGTGTCCAGAGCCTTGCCTTGTCGTGCCCGTCTCTGGAGCCATTCCTCGCCTTGCCTGGGTCTGTAGCCTTACGTGGCCTTGCCTGTGTCTGAAGCTTTACTTCACCTTGCCTGCGTCTGGAGCCTCGCCACGTCTGGAACTGTCTGTCTGTGTCCACGACTTCGTTAGGCAGGTCCAGCCATTTTGCCGCAACCTAGAGTTGGGAACTGTCTCGTCGTCTTCAGCGTTCTGTGTTATGAGTCCGGACATACGTCCCAGGGTAGTAGGGGTCGCGGCTCAGTGTTCTGCTTTCCAGTCCTCCCTCGGCTCAGTGTTCTGCTTTCCAGTCCTCCCTCGGCCCAGGCTCAGTCTTCTTCGTTACTGTTCTTCCTCGATCAAGTCAAGGCTTCGGGGACTCGTCCAATCCTAATCACGTCCAAGGTCCTTGTCCTGTCCTAGACACAGCTTTGTGTTCCCGTCCTGTCACGCGTCTCGCCCAGCGCAGGAATTCCCTGCCTAGCCCGGTGCTGGGATTCCCTCGTCCTGTGCTGAGGTTCCCTTGACTCGTCCAGGAGTTTCTCGTCCTCGTTCTGTAACCTCGTCATGTCCTCGACTGGTTCTGACTTCGAGCCCGAATAAAGTCTCAGGTTTTGGGTCCTCGAACAGTCTCTAACTGGGAGTCCAAGCCCAGGCTCCTAGTTCCCAGTTCCATGTCCTGGCTCCCTATCCTAGTCAGGGTCTCGCCCAGGTCCGGAATCTTTGTCTCGACTGGTGCCGGTGTCATGTACATTGTCCTTTCTTCCCCACTTTCCTTGCTTCCTTCTCACGCCTAGTCCTGTTCCTTGTATTTCAGTGTCTGTGTCTTGCATTTGGGTCCACTCCCAATGCCCCATTATAATAATCAAGGTCAGGGGCGCCGTACAATGGATCACCCGAGCCAGCAGTTTTCTATCCAGGGCCCGGGCCTCCATGGGGGTAATTAGCGGCTCGGGAGGTATTCCATCCTGGGAGGCTATGCCTTCTTCCATAGTTAGAGACAGAGACTGTCGTTGGTAATTCACGGTAGACGGGCTCTGCATTAGAGTCCGGGATGTGAAAGGAGTATCGTCCGGCTCTCCAGGAAAGCCTTTTCACTGGTGAGCCCTCCCTTTTGGCCGCTGAGGGCAGGTATTCCGGAAATGTCCTGGCTGGCCACAATAGAAACAATCCCCATCTCTCCACCTCCGAAGTCGTCCGGCCGGGGAGAGCCGGTTCTGTCCCAGCTGCATCGTTTCCATCCCAGGGTGGTGGGGACGGTCGGAGCAGGAGCTACAGTTGGAGCGGCTGGGGAAGGGATTCTGGCTGAAACTGATAAGGTGACCGTGGGCTTCCCTGAGGAACGTGGCGACTGTTTCTTTCTCTCAGCCGCTCCTGAAGTCGATTATCTAATCTAGTGGCTCGCGAGATCAGAGAGTCCAGAGAGTCCTCATCGTCCCTCGCTGCCAGTTCACCCTTTATCTTGTCCGGGAGGTCCTGAAGAAAGCCCGCAGGACATCATTATTCCCCTCTGAGTCTGCGGCTAAGGTATGGATTTCGATAGAATACCTTTCTACGCTACGCAGACCCTGACAAAGAGTCAGCAAGCGTTTGGTGGCGTCCTTACCGCGAATCGGCTGTTCGAAGACCTTCCACATTTCAACAACAAAGGAGGGGAAGGAGGACCAAATCTCTGGACAGTTATCCCATCTTGCAGTCGCCCAAGCCAAGGCATCCCCTCGTAAGATTTATCGGAGGTGTAGGTACGTGGCTGGCTGCAGTGGAAACATCAGAGAGCATTGTAACAGGAAGACCTGGCATTTCTCTTGGTCCCCAGCTTAGGTTTCGGTCTCTGGGTCGTATGGCTCTCGAGGGGACTGTGTTGCTGATCCCAGAGGCGACGACATCCCGAGATGTGCGGATTGGGTAGTCGGGATTCATGGAAGGGACATAGAAAG
>JAUOBT010000400.1:26015237-26053044 GCA_032362145.1 Hypanus berthalutzae
GTCTTCTTCTGGTCACTGGACGAGGAAACCCTGAACCTATGAAAGCATGAAGCACAGGAGCAGAAATAGGCTATTCGACCCATTGGGTCTGCTGCACACATCCTGGAAGGCCGATTAATTATCCCTCTCAACTGTATTCTCTGTCAGCTATATTTGACGCTGTGACTAAACTAGAACATATCAATGTACGTATTAAGTATTCCCAGTAACTTGGCATCCATAGCCGTCTAGCAACAAATTAAACACGTTCGCTCCTCTCGTCCAGAATAAAATCTTCTTCCTCTCTGCTCTGCTATTCTGAAGCTAGCTATCTTGTCGCAGACTCATTCTGAATTGGAAACGACGTCGCCGCTGTATCTGGCCAATTCAATGTTCGTAAACGTCTGCGTTCCAGTATGTATTACCTCCAGTGATTTCAGATTTCAGTCTCTGAAGTGGTGCGGGAGCTTTCGGGGGTGAGGGTGAGTGTGCTGGTTTTTTGCTCCTGATACATGTACTCTGACATGTGGTCAGTGGAAGAGGGGCTGAATCATTCCATGCCTCCCACTATGCATTAAATTACCCCACTTGCGTGCATCTCTATAGCCTCTGTTAACCAAGTCTACGTTCTGGCCTTTACGTGAGTCTTCGTAAATAATCCCGAAAGAAGGGTTTCAACTGACAAGTGAAAGAGGAGAGCCGGATTACTGACACCATCAGACTTGTCCTTCGGGCAGATGATGCTTGTCAGCCGTGGAGGGAAACTATGATATCAAAATTCATCTGCACTATGGCTCTACCCGCTCATAGGAAAAGCTCAGTGAACAAACCCCGGAGAACTATCGGGAGCAGAAGTCCCCAAAAACAGTCATATGAAGAATTCAAAACTGACCGGCAAACTTCGGACGCTGCTCTTGCCAAACTGTAACTGTCTCTGCCATTCCGTTGGCGTTGCGTGGAGAGCGGGAATCTGTGGTACAGTCAGCAGCCTCCGCTCCGTATCCTTCGGCCTGACCTTCCGTATCAACGTATCAGGTGGTTCAACCCAGACGAAGGGAATGCCTCGGCACGTAGATACTGAGCACTGAATCAGCCCCAGTCTGGTTCCTGATCACTGCCCAGACATTTGATTTGTTCCCCACAAAGCTCATAGGTGGTGCAGATCCGTCGCTTTTACTCACCTGCTGATGGACGTCTTTGGGAACTGGATTCGTTTGACTCTGAAGGTGCCAACGTGCTGAAAGGGGATCAGAGCATCTGGTGACACTATTTGTCCACAAAATCATAATTACACACCAATAGGCAACGAGGCGTCAGCAGCAACCGTCGTTCGATTTCCCGGTTCCAATGGTCCACTCTGGCTGGTGAAAAAATGAGAACGCCTTTGTCGCTCGTACTCCATGGCGAAGGAGATTTGCTGCACGGATAAAATTTCCACCACCACAGATAGCCACCAGACAGAGGCTGAACTTCCACTGAACACTGAACCATTTACCTACCTATTTGCGACGCTTGCCCGCGTTCTGACTCAACCACAGGGCATGAATTCACTTAACCTCACGCGCCCGTGCACTGAGCTGTATTAACAACTATTTGGAAGACTTCCTTCCAAATGTTCTCGATATACGTTGCTTTTGTGTTTAGATAATTTATTGTCTTGCTCATTTCTTACCGTTTTTATCGGCAGTTTATCGTTGATTCTGCAATATTCCTTTCCATTCACTATGAATGTCCGTAAGAGAAATGAATCTTATGGTGACATACGTGTACTTAGTTAATAAATTCACTTTGATGCGTCAACTTGAATTTTGACCATCGGCCAACGTCCATCAGTGACCCACAACCGGACTTCTTATGTGACGAAAATCAACGCAATTCAGCATTGCACAATGTAGACACGTTTGGTAGGACTATAGGACAGGTTATCTTCTAAGCAGGGAGAAATTCAAAAATCAGGGTTGCAAAAGAAATACTCGTGCGGGTTTCCCTTAAAGATAACTTCCTAATTCAGACAGTAAGTAAGGCACTGCAATGTTATTATTAATTTCCAGAGAATTTGAATGTAAACAAAATGCTATGTGCGGTGAGAAAGCAGGAGAACAGGCTGGAGAGGACATTAAGTCAGCCAGGACGGAAGGACAGAGCAGAGCCATTGTGCCGAATGGCCTAATTCTGCTTCTCTGTCCTCTGGTCATATGGTCCTTATTAATGACTTGCTCTGAAATTATTGGCTAATCGGATATTGCTATTAACGAACAGGTCTGTAGGTGTAGCTAATAAATTGGTCACTGACTGTATGTATACATTACATGTATAAAATGTACATAATACACACATATGTTGTGTGTGTATGTGTGTGTATAAATATATTTATTATATGTATGTATTATGTGCGTTTATGTATATTTTATGTATATATACACACATTAAATATGTAATGTATGTATATACATAACATATATATTGATGTGTGTGTGTATATATATGTGTGTGTGTGTGTGTGTGTGTGTGTGTGTGCGTGTGTATATATATATATATAATAGAACGTCAAATCGACGTGTATGGAATGACAATGTCGGTAAAGAGAATTGTCGCTGTTGAATATTCAATATTGATATTTACATGTGTATACATTACGACCTGTCCCCTAACCCCATCCAGCCACACTCCGCACTCACCCCACCGCTAATCTCATTACAGAGCGAGATGAATTGCAGCGATTTCCTAATTTACGAGGGCACTCTGATGGGGATGTTACCAAATTTGTTTGCTCGTTAGTTACCAGCAGTGATAATTCTGACGTCAGTCATCGTCTTTGTTCACTGACTACATGTTAGGTTAATATCATTCGTCATGATTGAATTGTAAACAACATGAGCTTATTTAACTAACTATCGCGGTTGAACCTTAGTATAGTAATGACTCCTTTCGAAATCGACAGCAGCGCCATTGGTGTCAACAACGGGTCTCGCAGACCTTCATGGAAAATGCAACGCCCCTCCCAAAGGCTTAGTGTGTGCAATATACTACACGGCTCTTGCAACGATCGCAGTTCCAGGTAAAGATTTTTTTTGTTGATTAAACATCGGCGGTCGAGTATCTCAAACTTTATACTCTTATGGTCATTAGGCATTGTATTTTCCGCAAAGTGATTGGCTGAGCAGATATTTGCATCAGATATCCAATCTACTGGTGTACTTTACAAAGTGGCCACTGACTGTTTTATACATTATATGTACAAAACGAATACATAATAAACATTTTATATAGACCGTACTATGCAAAAGTCTTCGGCACATAGTCTATGGTGCCCCAGACTTCTATAATTCACTGTTTATAATGTATAAGTATGTTGAGGCCTCCGTCGATCAGAAATGACCAAGGATATTGTGTTCGAGCGGTCCAGATGCACATGCCTGGGCAATACGATTTGGAGAGCAAGCTGTTGCACATGTAGCAAGTTCACCCTCTCCACATGTCTGATCACCCCAAAGGATCTATAGAACTCAATGTATGCCTGTTCTATTGGCTCCAGCTATGGATGTTACCCTCGGAGTTTACTACCGAAGCCTGCCCCATGAGTGAGTATTGCCGCAAGACAATGAAGGTTTGAGAGCAGATTTTCCCTTCTCTTAGGTGAGTTGTCAGCCACGGGTGACGAGCCCCATCTGTCCGAAAGGGCAGGTTTTATGGCACCAGTAACAGACTTTACCACTTCTCCAGTCAGAGGGTACGGTTCCGCCGATCTTCTTAGATAACGCATACATTAATGCCAGGAGCTGGATGTGGTTGCGACAGGTTATTCGAGGCGCACGGCATTGGGAGCATTTAATAGGTAGTGCGAGATCCCCTAGCTATAAGACCTTTAAGGAAATTAGAGCATAGATATGACTTATACATTTAGTTATATAAATTCAAACCGCTGTGTTCGATATAACAAAGTTGTTCAGAAAGACAAAACAATACATAGGGGGTAGGGAATATTACGTGTGATCTGACTGTATACGTTTTATGCAGTTAACTGGACGATTTCTTGACGTACTTAACGTGCATTATATGTTTGACATTTGATAAAGTAATCAAATTACATTTTGAAATACTGCAAACATGCCACAGCCTCTGTAACAAGTGTTAGTGAGTTCACTCTCTTTACCACGCTATATTAATCATTGATCCCGTTTTTAACTCTTTATGCACTGATGACTCCCCATTTAGGACAGGTGCCAACATTGTCTAAAGTCGGTAAACTGGCGAGCAAATACTCTGTGCATAGGCAAAAAAGTGAACAATTCCGTGAGTGGAACCCATGGTTCTTGTAGCAGCTGTAACCTTCGTCTCAGCTTGACCTGGCCCAGCCATTACCTTCTTTCTTCTCTCATTAACAAGGCGTTTTTCTCTGCCGAATTGACGCTCACTGGATTTTTTGGTTTTTTTTTTGCTTTTTTGTTCTTCAGTCGACTGTTGCTTGTGAACATTCTAGAAAATTAACATTTTCTCAGATACTCAAACCACCCTATTTGGCAGCAACTAGCGTTCCATGGTCAATATCACTGAGATCAAATTTCGTTCCCATTCTGTGAATAAGGTGCCCAACACTTTTATGGTATGACTCCTACCACAATCCGAAGGGTGCATGGACCCCAGGTTGGGAACTGCACATCTTGACTACGTCTGGACCTGTTTATGCTTGGGTTACTCCCAATTTTTAGCTGATCAAATATTGTCATAAAAGACCAGGTGTATAGGTGTAGCGAAAAAATATGGCCATAGAGTGTATATTTGATTACAGTGCCCCAATAAAGCCCAAAAGTGTTTATTTTTCTGTACTCGTTTGCACTAGTCATTGTGGTTTCCATATCAGGTCGAGACATTCTCCATTGCAGACAATCAAAAGAACATTATCAGTGTTTTAATTTTTTGGAGGTGACATCCCGAAATTAGGCAAATATCCTCATTTCAAACTACTGAATTTCTTCAGCTGCGAGAGTGTTCTGTGATTAATCTCCATTTGTTTCTCCTACAGTTGTTATAGTGGCGATTGTGATCCTGTCTGGAGGACAATGCGGCCTGACATGTTGCATCAGCCGGTACCTCGTGCCCTTGGGGGTGACGGATCTTCTGGTAATTATCACCGCCGTGATATTAAAACGGATTCCCGCTATTTTTTACCCCGGTTGCTTTCTCTTCATTACTCTCGTGTGCAGTTTCAGCTTTGCGTTGATTTACGCAGCCTGGGATAGTTCGGTTTGGTTGACGGTCATGTTCACTTTTGATCGATATGTTGCCATCTGCTGGCAGAAACTCAAATTAGATTACTTCACCCAGTGAACCGCAGGCATTGTTGTCTCGGTAGTTTGTACTTGGGGTTGCGTGATCAATATTCCCTGGTGTTTTATGTACGAACCATTCTATGTAATTGGTAACGTGCCCTGGTATTGCCATCAGAGGGACATCGGTTATCCTTTTCTGCTGTGGACAATATTCGATTGGGCCGATCGTGTTGTGACTCTTTGACTCCCGTTCCTGCTTATTATCGCGTTCAATGCTCTGACTGTCAGTCACATTTTGATGGCCAATAGGGCCCGTAGGAAACTCCACAGTTGGTTTGTTCATCGACTTCAAATTGGAGATGCAATTATTAGTTACAACGATCCCAAGTATATCCTGATGGAAATAGCCAGTGTGCTTCAATTGTTGAGTGGCTGCGCAAACACTTTTATCTACGCAGTGACTCAAAATAAGTTCCGGAAAAACTGAAGAATCTGATGATGTTTCCACAGAAAATTTCACTTTCCTTTGCTAAGCAGCGGCAGTGGCAGGTTCATGAACTTCTTATTGCTGTTCCAACCCAATAAAGTATCTCAAGCAAGTTGCTCGGTAGTGCAACACAGCGTCCACACACAAAATATAATTGGATAATGATCACATGACGTTTGCAGGATTCTAATTTGTGCATAGGTATTGTGCAGGGAATCAAATTTCACAAGGCTTTTCTTCAGGAAGACGCATAGTTTTTGTTTATTATTGAGCTTTCTTTAAAATTCGCATATGTCCTATAAACTTCCACCTCAACTCAGCAGTGCTTGGTATTTGTACTCTGGGAAAAATATAACTCTTAGTATTTCCAACATTTCTGCCTCTGCTATAACCTTCTATCAGATCTCCCCAGAGCCTCCAACGCTCCGGAATAAACAACCCAAATTTGTCCAATTTCTCCTTATAGCTCAAGCCTACTAATCCGAACAGAATTCTGATGAAATTCTTTTGACATCTCCTTTCATAGTTTTGTCCTCTCAAATCTAATGCTCTACTTGGAGAATTCCAACCTGCTTATAAGATTCAGAGCTTTTACACAAGCTAAGCATAGACCCGTAGAGTAGATGATCTAAAGAGCCACCAAACAGGACATTCTTTCCTGTAATAATTTTATGTACAGTTCTCTACAAGCGTTTTCGGCACGTACATGTTGCTCGGGTGCTTAATACTTCTGCACAGTAATGTTTTTGTTAATATGGAACAGAGTGCGAATTTGTAAACCTGATGGGAGCAAAGGATGCTGCATTTGGTCAGAGTGGAGCACCGCGGTTGGGATGTGTGACAACTGGCAGAGAAGCAGTGTCGAGGGTGCGGAGCGGTGGTGGCGCGTGTTGAGACTGCCCCAGCACTCAGACACCTAAAAACCTCTGTATAAAAACGTTCAAGGTTTTGCACACAATCGATTGCCATTTTATTAATTAACTCCTGTTCATGGTCTTCTGCTGCTGTGGCCAATCAACTTCCACGTTTGAAGTGGTGTGAGTGCAAGAATGCTCTTATGCACACCACTGTTGTAACGAGTGGTTACCTGAGTTACTTTTGCCCTCCTGTCAGCATGAACTAGTCTGATCAGTCGATAAGACTCCTTTAACCTTTCTCATTAACTGGGCTTTGTCCTCCATGATCTACCGCTGACTGGATTGCTTAGCAGTAATACCCTTAACTCTGGGGACTCTGCGCTACATTATTGACCAATGTCCACCATGCATTAAACTGACCTGGTCTACTCCTGACACCCCCCCCCTCTCTCTTCTCTCCCTCTCGCTCTCTCTCTCTCCACCGATGCTCATAGTTAAACTTCTGCCATCCTGTCACGTGTAAACTTGCCATTCCCTTCTCTGACTTCCACTCCCTACTCCGCTTCCCCCATGTCAGTTGATGAACTTCTCCACCGTCACGAAAAAGGAACTCTGAGGTTGGAGGAACAATACCTCATATTCCGCCTGGGTAGCGTAAGGTTGTAATAGACTGGATGGTAAAGGGGCCAATCTCCCGCTATCTATTAAATATATGCAATGGTTGTGCGCCTCATTTAGCCTCTGACAGCCAACTCCAGCTCCTGGCTTTCACGTCTGACTCAGCTACTAAACCCAGCCGAAGCATCTCCACTGACAGAAAAAGTGACAATGGTGTGTGACTGGCATAGAACATAGAACATAAAATAGTACATTACAGCCCCTTTGGCCTACAATGTTGTGCCGACCCTCAAACCCTGCCTCCCATATAACCGCCCCCACCTTAAATTCTTCCAGATACCTGTCTAGTAGTCTTAAAACCAGTCGCATGTGACAGATGGGGCTTATGGTGGACAGCTTATCTAGCTATATTCACTTAACTGACTTTTGAACAGCAGGTCAACAGAGGGCGCCTTCTCCACGGCATTTCATTCTGCTCAGACCCACCTGGACAGCCCCAATTGTTACGTCAGTATGCAGTTCATTGACTTTAGTTCGGCATTCAATACTGTGATCCCCTCCAAGCTGATCGCCAAACTTCACCGGCTTGGTATCAGCTTATCCCTCTGTAATTGGACCTTGTACCTTCTGACTAATGGACCGCAACCTGTTAAGTTAGACAACGTCTCGTCCTCCATTCTCAGCCACAATACCGGCGTGCCTCAGGGCTGTGTGCAGAACACTCTTCTGTATTACCGTTTCCCCTGTCACTGCGTTCCTGTACATAGTTCTAAATCCATAATCAAGTTCGCAGACGACATCACGGTGGTTGACCTAATCAGAGGGGCTGACGAGAAGGCCTACAGGGAAGAGGTCCAGCACCAGGTCACGTGATGTACCGCCAACACCTTGGCCATTAACACCCAGAAGCTGAGCCACACTCATGTCCTCATCTATATTAAAGAAGCTGCAGTGAAGCGTGTATCAAGTTTCAAATTCCTTGGTGTCCACATTTCCGATTATTTCACCTGGTTCCTGAACGCCTCCATCCTGATCAAAAAGGCGCAATAGCAACTTTATTTCCTGAGCTGCACCAAGAGAGCGCATCTCTGTCCTAGGATACTGATGGACATTTACCGCTATACCATTGAGAGAATACTCACCAACTGCATCTCAGTGAGGCATGCTGATTGTCCCGCATCGGATCGCAAAGCACTCCTGCGGGTGGTGAAAAGTGCTCAGCGGATCATCGCCACCCAATTTCCCCCAGTTTAGAACATTTACCGTCAACGCTGCCTGGGCAGGACGAAAAACATTACCAAGGAAGCATCTGCCCCTAACCATGGACTTTTTACTCTCCTCCAATCCGCCAGACGCTACAGGATCCTCCGCTTCCTCACCAACAGGCTCAGGAACTGTTTCTACCCTGTGGCCCTGACCCTGCTGAACCTCACATCACAGCGTTAAACAGTAGTGCACCCATATTGCGCCGTGTTTGTACTTTTATATTTGTTTGCTGTAGCACTGACTTTATATTCGCAGTTATTTTGTGAATAACACTATTCTGTTGCACTTCTGGTTAGATGCTAATTGCATTTCATCGGCTTTGTATCTGTACTCGACACAATGACAATAAAGTTGAATCTAATCTAATCTAAACCAATTTAATCATGTGGAAGGCTTTGGGAGTAAACCCCGAAGTAAAAACCAGGAGCCGCTCCATAAAGGTAAAGCAGTCACATATTTTGTTCGCTGCTGAATCGTAACTCCCGCGACGTTGCTGGCAGAAAACTGTGCCGGTTTCTGTCGCGGGAACTTGCTACATGGACAACAGTTGTTCTCCATATCGTACTACCGAGGACTGCGCATGCATACAGCTAAGAATTAACATCCTTGCACAACCCTGACCAATAGTGGCCTCGGGGACCTCAGGGCTTCCAACATGACGGCATGAACATCGTTTTCACAGCATTCCTAAAATGCGCCCTCCCTCTCCGTCTTTGTCCTCTTATTCCCCATTCTGGCTGCCGTCGTGCATCTGCTGCTCTCCACTCTTGCTTATCACCTCCCCCTGGTGTTCCTCCTTCTTTTTCGCCTATGGTCTACTCTCCTCCCAGATCGCATTGTTTCTTTTGTAACCCTTTACGTTTTTCCAGCTGTAACCTCCCAGCTTCAAACTTCACACCCATCGGGCTTCACCTTCTGATTTGCACACCTTCCCCTCCCACGCCTTCTTATTCTGGCGATGCCCTTCTTCCTTTCCAGTCCGCATTCAAGGTTTGGGGCAGAAACGTCGATTGTTTATTCCATACATGCTGACTAACTCGATGAGTTCGTCCATCATTTCCAATATGATTCCCAGGAAATTAGCAGTTTCTGAGATACTCAAACCATCCCGTCTGGCACCATCCAACATTCCACGGTTAAGTTTATTCCTGCTCCATTGTGATGTTCGACCTGAACAACAACTGATCCTCTTCACCATGCCGGCATGGATTTGTTTTTGTGATACGTTTTTAATAAGTTGCTGTCACATGATTGAAGGATCATATATTTACATAACGACAGGTGACCAAGTATAAATAATAAGGCTTTCACTAATTGTATGTACACAAGATAGCCCATCAACCACCGATCCATACCCATCCCCAGAAATCAATCCGGGTATATCAAAATATATTTCATTTATATTCGAAAGCTCTGATACTTCCCCGCTATTCCAAACTCTCTCGACACTCCCCACTCCCCATCATAAGATTTAAGTACAGGATTTTCATGTGAAGCAGGATATTGGAGATCTGTTTTACCTGCCTGCTGTAGCGAGTACAACCGTCTTTGCGGGTTTTTGCTGAGGGGGCTGCATTGGTGCGGGTGGTGCAAAAATACTAAGTATGCTACTGAAAAGCACCGGAGCACCATTTCGAACAGATGCATTCGGCTCCACTGTTACGATGATCATTACAGAAATTCCTTCCCACCAAATGCAATAAGCGGACACAACAGCTCATCTCTGTGCAACAGGGGGGAAACATTTCATAGCACAATTGTGTCTCTTTATAACTGCATACATTATTATTGCAGATTGTTAAATTATTCTTGTGTACTTTATTATTAATTACACTTGCATGCTGCTAAGTGTGTTTTTAAATGTCTCTGCTTTACCGAAAGAATTTCCTACTCGGAATAAATAAGGTAAATACGATGATGACTATAATAATAATAATAATAATAATAATAATAATAATAATAATAATAATAATTGTGTAGCTACGAACTGTTTATCAATATATAGAAATTCTTAAAAGTCCAGATATTGCTGTTTCAAGGGCAAACATGATGGTGAACTCTTCCCAACGTGTTGTTCAAATCAGATGAAAATTAACTGAAGGAAATCACTTTTTTAAAAAACAGCTTACAGTTCAGTACAAACCACGTTAGTACACTAGTTATATATATGTACAGTCAGATCACACCTTATGAATCTATCCAGATAGATAGATGTGTGTGTGTGTGTGTGTGTGTGTGTGTGTGTGTGTGTGTGTGTGTGTGTGTGTGTGTGTGTTCAAGACTTCGGCACAGGACTGTTCATAATCTATAAATATGACTTACACACTAAGTCATGTAAATTCATAACGCTGTGTTCGGCAAGAGATGGTCGATAGGAACGGCATGAACATCTACAGGGAGTAGGGAAGGCTAAGTGTGATCTGACTGCATTCGTTCTGGGCTGTTAACCGCTCGACTTTCTTGACACAATAAGCATGCAGCAAATATGTCGAAGGTAGAGAAGTAATTAAATGACGTTTTTTAAATGTTGGAACACGCCGCGGCATCTGTTGCAGGAGGGCTTGAGTTCAATGTATCTATCACGCTGTATTAATATTTGATCCAATTGCTAACTCTTCATTCACAGATGTCGTTGACATTTTCTCAAGTAGGGTTAAATGGGGAGCAAATATTCTCTGCATTAAGTAGGCATAGAGAATTAACACTTCTCGAAGTGTTCGGATATAACT
The DNA here is from genome assembly GCA_032362145.1 of Hypanus berthalutzae. Lineage (NCBI taxonomy): Eukaryota > Metazoa > Chordata > Chondrichthyes > Myliobatiformes > Dasyatidae > Hypanus > Hypanus berthalutzae. The sequence continues at coordinate 26,026,444 of JAUOBT010000400.1, forward strand.
CATACTTATTTCAGTTGCTGTTTCCTTTCTGTCAACTTGAACCTGTCTAACCTTACTCCTCTGTCCTCTGATGCTCACAAAAAAATTTTATTTTTTTGTTTGTTTGTTATTCTAGGGACGTTTCTGTGTGAATCTCCCAGAAAATCTGCAGTGTCTGAGATACTGAAGCCATTCCGCCTGGAACCAACAAACATGGCACGGACAAGGTCATTGTTTCCCCATTCTGATATTTGGTCTGAACAACAAATAAACCTTTTTAACCAATGGTGCCCAAGCCATTGTATGGCATGGTCCTACCACAAACCTAATGTTCTGTGGACCCCAGGCTGGTGAATCTGCACCGCCACCATCACTATATCTAGGGTTTTATGCATCGAGTTGCTGCCACTTGATTAGCTGATGAGATATTTGCATCAATGATCCGGTATGCCACTGTATTTAATAAATGGCTGTTGAATCAATATTTGGTTACCGTGTGTTAATTAATCAAGCCCAGAAGCTTTTTTTTTCCTGTATTCGTTTTAGTTTCCTGTCATTGTGGTTTGCATAGTAGGTCGAGATGCAATCTGTTAGAAAAATATCCATTGTAGAGCATCTATAGATGTTTGTCAAAGTATATTTGGTAGCATAACAAAGCAATGCAAACTGCTACGTTCAAACTTCTGAATTATTTCTCCCGCGAATGTGTTCTGTTACTTATCTCCATTTGTTTTTTCCACAGTTAATATAGTGAACATTTTAATCATGTCTCGAGGAAACTGCCGCATGTTCTGATTTATCAACCGGTACTTCGCGCTGAGGCGACAACGGATCTGCTGGTAGTTGTCACCTGCGCGATATTAAACCGGATTCCTGCTATTTATTTTTCCGTAGTGTCCTATCCATCACTCCCGTGTGTAGTCCCAGCTTTGCAACAATTTATACACCCAGTGAAAATCCGGTCTTATAGGACTTCCGTTTAGAGCAGAGTTGAGGCAAATATCTTTCGCCAGAAGCAGGTAAATCTGTGGAATGAATTGCCACAGACGACTATGGAGAAAAAGTCATAGGGGGAATTTTAAGCAAAGATTGATAAGTTCTTGATTAGCAAAGGCGTTAATGGTTACAGGGAGAAGGCAGGTCAACGGGGTGGAATGCGATAATAAATCAGCCGGAATAGAACTCCGGGTCAGAATCAATGGGCTAAATGGCCTAAATCTGCTTCTCTGACTTCTGGTCTTTGTGAACTGAGTTTCTGTCACGTGTTAAAATGATCGGATATTTGTCTGGCAAGCATGTCTCTATTTGGATCAACAAAGTGACTACGAAGTGTATGAAAACATTAACAGTATAAAAAGTATGCATAATATGCATTAGATAGATAGATAGATAGATAATATAAATAACCAGCTCATATATCTTCAGATAGGTGAGTTGGGCACGACGAGGTCGGTAAAGAGTATATTGCTTATTAAGGTCCGCACAACGCACCACCCCCTCCCACTGACAAACCCCACCAAAATAATCAGAATACGAGAAAAACTGCAGCAATTTCGTAACTTACCAAGTCACTCTCATGGGGATTTTACCAAATCTGTTTCCCCTTTAGCTATTAGCGAATTTAATTGTGACATCAGTCATTGTGTTTGTGCACTGACTGTGTCTTAAATTAATGTCATTTCCCGTGATTGAATTGTAAACAACATGATCCTATTTAACTGTCCTTCCCGGTTAAATGTCGAGTATGTTAAAGACACCTTCTGAAATCGACAAAAGTGCGGTTGGTCTCGCATACCCTCACGGAAATTGCATGCCCCTCCCAGAGGTTTGGTGTACGCAATTTATTAGACGGCTCTTGCTGTAATCGCGGTTCCAGGTAAAACGTTTCTTACTAATTAATTATCTGTTCTTATGTTTTATGTCATTGTGTTCTTTATGAATTGAATAACTGCCACGTGATTGACTGAGTAGATATTTGAAATTGTGATGCATTTTCAGTGTTTTGATACATTATGTGTATGAAACTTACATTACACAATCTTCGGTACATAGTCAAGGGTGCGGGAGACCTTTGCAGACTACAGCAGCTTCTGAATGTTCACCAATATTTACAAAACCTTAAGACTCCTGATACTGCTGACTTCAAAAGCAAGTGGAGATAGAGACGACTTTCCTCCATGTTCTTCAATACAAGCCAAAATGAATCCAAGAAACTAAAGACTTTAAAAACAATAGCCCAGAGTACTGTGAAAAGCTCATGTCGATTGGACCGCATGACAATATGTGAGGAATAGGGAAATAAATGTGTAATCTGACTGTATTTGTTTTAGGCAGTTGACTGGACGACTTTCTTGACATACCAAACGTGCAACAAATATTTCGCTGGAAATACCGTAATAAAGTGACATTTTAATGTTGCGAACGAGCAGCAGCATCAGTAACATTAGTGAACGAGCCTTTACCACTGTCTTTACCTCACGATGTTACTGTTCAATCCAATTTCTATCTCTTCATGTACTGATGTCGCCGGCATTTTCTGAAGTGGGTTAACTTGGGAGCAAATATACTCTGCATTAAGTGGCACAAGAGAACTAACACTTCTCTGAGTGTTCGGGTCCAATGCATGGTTATTTGAGTTACTGTCACCTTCCTGTCAGCTTGAACCAGTCTAGCCATTCTCTCATGTTCTCCTCATTAACAAGGGATTTTCGTCCGCAGAGCTGACGGTCACTGAGTTTTCAATAATTGGTTATTGTTCCGGAGGCTATTGAGTGTGAAAATCCAAAAAGATCAGCAGTTTCAGAGATAAGCAAACCACACGTCTGGCACCAACAATCCAATGTCAAGGTCACTGAGATCACATTACGTTATATGAAACTCTTGACCAGCAATGCTCAACTTTTTTTAGTGACATGGTCTCTACCACTAATTCAGGTTGGGAAATCCTTCAGTTGGCCATGTCTGTAAGGGTTCATGAATTGCAATGCTGTCACATAATTAGCTGATCTGATATTCGCATTAAGGATGAGTTGTTCTTCAGGCGCATTTCATAAACAGTCTATATCTGATTACCATGTGTTAATTAATCAAGCCCAGACGGCTTTTCCGCACGTGTTCTAGCTGCTGCTCATTGTTTTATCCATACCAGGCCGTGATGCTAATTAAGAAAATCTCCATTGAAGAGCATGTGTAGAAGTTTGTCGAAGTTTTCTCGGTAACGTGCGAAACTAAGCAAATTTCTACGTAAACACTTCTGAATTACTTCTGCTGCGCGTTCTGCATCTAATTGTTTCTCTTACAGTTAACGTGGTGGCAATTGTGATCCTATTCCGAGGAAACTGTGGCCTAACCAGATGTATCAGCCGGTATCTTGTGTCAATGCCAGCGACAGATCTTCTGGTAATTATCACCGCAATGATATTAAACCGCATTCCCGCTATTTATTTTTCCCGGTATTGTCATATCCATCACTCCCGTGTGAAGTCTCAGCACTGCGTTAATTTACGGTGCCAGAGACAGTTCTGCTTGGTTGACAGTCACGTTCACCTTTGACCGATAATGCCGCCATCTGCTGGCACACACACAAATCAAAGTACTGCACCCAGAGAATCGCTGGCATTGTTGTCTCTTTTGTCTGTACCTTGGGCTGTGTGATCAACATTCCCTGGTACTTTTTGCATAAACCAATGTGCGTCATTGACAACGTGTCCAGGTATTGCAAACGGCAGGATATCCTTTATTCATTTTTGCTGTGGAAAGTATTTGGTTGGACCGATCGCGTTCTGACACCTTGGCTCCCGTTCCTGCTTATTATCTCCTTCAACGCTCTGACTGTTCGGCACATTCTGTTGGCCAGTACGGCCCGTAGGAGACTCCGGAGTTGCCCTGCAGGAGAGAGACAGGGCGAGCCGGAGATGGAAAACCGCAGAAAGTCGATCGTCCTGCTCTTTGCAATCTCTGGATGTTTCATCCTTCTCTGGATGCCGTATGTTGTTCATTTCTTTCTACAACGAGTTCAGACTGGTTACACAATTACTGGTTACAACGATCCCAGGTTTATCCTGGTGGAAATTGCCAGTGTGTTTCAGATGTTGAGCTGTTGCACAAAGCACAAATTTCCGTGGAACATTCATTTTCGCTTTCTAAATAGCGGCTGTTGCAGTTTCCTGAAAAAAGAAAAAAAATGCATTAAATGTGACATTTAGAACACATATAAATTTTGCTCAAAACGAGCTGAATTGCATGTTATCCCGTTATTATTTAACAGTTAATACTTTAGCAGTCTGTTTTTCGATTTTGCTGGATTATTAGATGCCTATGATCTCCCAGTATCCACTCCCTCCACTTTCCAAGGTGATGGCTGTATTCGAAATTTACTTGCCAACTCATTCCTCCCCACTAATCTCTCTCCCAGCATTTAACTCTGCAAATGAAAGAAATGCGACACCTGCCCATTCATCTCCTGTCTCACCACCATTTAGGTCATCAAACCCAGAAGGACAGGCAGCATCTATTGGAGGGAATAAAAGGCTGACTTTTCAGTTGATTTATCGCTTCACTAGTGATCTGTCGGGTTAATCTGCTGTATCCGGTGCTGCTACTGCAGCCTCCTCTATATCGGTAAGACCCGACCTACTTTGGGGCGCACTTCACTCCGTCCGCAACACACGGGATATTACACAGTCTAGTCCCCATTCCCATTCTGAAATTTCTTTTCATGGCCTCTTCTACTGTCACGACGTGGACACTCTCAAGATGGAGAAGGATCTCCTCATATTGTGCCTGGATAGCCTCTGCCCTGAAGGCATAGACATTGTTTTCTCAAACTTCGCAGAACCTATTAGCCTCTTCTCCGTTCCTCCATTTACTAATCTAATGCATGCTCACCTCTTCTCTTTTCCTCACTTGCCCATCACTTCCCACTGGTGCACCTTCTCCTTCACTTTCTCACATGGCCGACTCTCGTCTCCTATAAGATTCTTTCTTTCTCAACACTTTGCCTTTTCCACCTGTCACCTCTCAGCTTCTTACTTCATCGGCCTCCCGTCACTGGCTCACCTTCCCCATCACCTGTGTTCACCTTCGAACTTCTTCTCCTTTCACTGCCCCGTCTTCTTCTCCTGGATATTTTTCTCTACCGTTTCAGCCCTGAGTAAGGGTTGCGGCCTAAAACTTCAGCTGTATAATATTCCCTCCAATAGATGTTGCTTGTCCTTCTGGGTTTCTGCAGCATTTTGTGCACATGGCTCAAACTTTCCACCATCTGGAGAATTCTTGTGCTGATGAACCGCCGATTGCTGTTCGAACCCAATGAAATATCTCACACATGTGATGTCGGTCTCTGAATAATAAAGCAACCACTGGGGGCTCAGAGTCCAAGCACAAATTACAATTGGAAATGATCTTGTCACATTTTGCATGGTTCATATTTGAGCATCTGTATTCAGCCGGTAATTAACTGCCACGAGGCTTTTCTTCAGAAGGACGTGGATTTATTTTTTGGTTAAAACCTTATGCGAGCTTTATTTAATATTCATATATATCCTTTAAATATAATCTCAAGTCTGCAGTACTCGGTATTTGTACTGGAATAAAATAAACACTCTTGCTACTTACGTCATCTGCTGTGACACTCCTATAACTTTCTATCAGATCTCCCCACAACCTCCGACACTTCGGACTAAACAAACAAGTTCATCTAGTCTTTCTTTATAGTTCACCCACTAATCCGGGCAACACCCCGGTAAAATTCTTCAGAAAAATCACACACCTTTAAAACGTTTGTCCTCTCAGATCTAATATTCGAGTTGGTAAATTCTACCTGGGGCCACGTCTTCTACACAAGCTAAGCATAGACCCATAGAGTAGTTGAGTTAAACAACGCACAACAGACCACTCTTTTCTAGAATAATTTCACATACAGTCCTCTGCAAAAGTCCTAGGCGTATATATGTTGCTAGCATGCTTAATACTTCAGCTCAGTAGTGTATTTGTCAATGTGAAGCGGAGAAAGAATTTGTAAATCTGGCAGCAAGAAAGGATGTTGAATTGGCGAGGGTGGAGCTCGGCCGGAGATTTTAAGAGAGATGGCAGAGAATAGATGTTGGGCGCTGGTTGCATGGGTTCAGTTACGCCCAACCCCGAGACACCAGACAAGATCACATGAGTACAATCATTACAAAATTTATCTCATGTGTTTCCCACCCCCAGTCCCTTCCTTTCCTCTTTTCCTAACCATGATTCTCCGCTTCCTGCCCCAGCACACTCTGAATCCACAAGGGAGACCTATATCAGAATCAGGTTTATCATCACTCACAAATGCCATTATTTTCGGAGCCAGCAGTACACTGAAATACGGATAATTGCTACGATACTGTGCAAAGATCTCAGGCACACTAGCTAAATATATGTGCCCAGGACTTTTACACAGAGCTGAGAATTCAATGGCCATTTTATTAAGTAACTCCTGTTCATGTTCTTCTTCAACGTTTGAAGTGCTGTGTGTTCGAAGCTGCCCTTTATGCACACCACTGTTCCAACGAGTGGTTAAGCGGGTTACGTTTCATTTCCTGTCAGCTTGAACAAGATTTACCGTTCTCCATTGGCCTCTGTCGTTAACAAGACGATGTCTCCCGCTGATCCTCCGTTCAGTGGATTTATTTTTCCACCATGCCCTTTAAACTCTAGGGACTATTGTGGGTGACAATCCCAGGAGGTCGCCATGCTCCTGCACATCCCTGATATTGCTGCCCAGATTTTTTATGCTGTATTAGCGACCTCATGCTGAGTTCGTCAGTTTCATCAGATTTACCTCCAATTCCACTCTGCCACTAAGTTTACTCGGCCCATTTCTGACTCCTCTGTCCCCCTCTCGAAATCACTGCCTACCGACTCTCACAGACACCTTTGCTGTAATTCTTCCCGACTATGTTACCTGTAAAATGCCATTACTTTTGCGTTCGACTCCCCACTCCAATTCTGACATGTCAGTTCATGATCTTCTCACAAAGAGGTACTCTGAAGTTGGAGAAACAATACCTCCTATTCTGCCTGGGTAACTTAAGGTTGTTATACTCGGGGGTGCAAATACGAACAGGCCATGGCCCCTAGATTTCGTTTCCTCGACCCTAGAAACGACCGGTTTCACTCTATGCTGTATGCCCCTGGTGATTCAATGTAGTTCAATGCAGCTTTTTAGATGCCCCCCCCCCCCACTCCGCCAGCTTTTGATACATTGAGGGTGAGATTGAGCCTAGAGAAAAGTTTAAAACTAAAAGAGACATGGATGAGATAGATAGTAACAGTTTTTTTTTTCCTAGATAGAGCGTCCATTCTTGAAAGGATAGCGTATTAGATCGATTGCAAGTATTTGCCAAATGCGCAAGCGACTGATCGACAGCGCGTTGGGTCCATTGGGACTCCGGCGCTCGTTGAGCTTCCTTTTATTTCCTGCCTTTTATTATTTTCTCACCCTTGCATTTCTCGAGATTATTTCGACTTTCCTCTCTCTAGCACATGACAGATAATTTACTTTATTTCCTTTCTCCACCTCTACGTCTTAAACTGTATCTCTGACTATGTAATACGCATAAATTGCTGGGGAAACTCAGGACAACATCTATAGAAAGAAATAACGAATCAACATTTAGGGGCGAGAGCCAACATCGGAGCTGGATGGAAAGAGGGAAGAATCAAAATCAAAATGTAGGTAGAAAGGAAGGAAAGAAAGCTGGCACGTGAAAGGTGAGTCAAGGTGAAGGAGAGGTTAGGTGGGCGGGCGAGTCGAATGAGGTGAGAGCTGGAAGGTGATACCTGGAAAAGGTAAAGAGTTGAAGAAGGAGGAATTTGAAAGTAGAGCGGAGTAGACCGAGAGAAATTGGAAAGAGGAAATCTGATGAGCAGGTAAGGAGAATAGAAGGGGTGATTGCGAGCCGGAATGAGGAGTACGAATAGACAGAACCGAGAGAGGGGAGCAATTATGGAAAGTTAGAGAAATCTTTGATCGTACCATCAGGTGGGTGACTTCTTACTCGATGTCACTGCACTCCTTTCCTTCACCGAGTTTCACTAATAACCTGCTATATTGTACGCCTCTCCCATCCTCACCTTTCTATTCTGACATCTGCCCCTTCCTCTCCATCCTTGATTGTGTCCCGTCAAACTTAATTCGTTATTTCTGTCCATAAATTCAACATGACCTGTTGAGTTCCTCTATCATTTTATGCGTATCACCTTGGATTTCTATCACCTGTAGAACTTCTTGTGATGTGGATATGTCCTGATTGCAAGAGTACCACAACCGTGTCGTGATTTGGAGGCTCTCGTGCCTCAAAGACCCAGAGAACTACGCTTGCTTCATTTTTGGTTTTATATATTAGCTCTTGTTAAGGACACCCATGCAAGACTGGTCAAAGGGTAGAGTCTAGAATGAGACTGATGCACCGGTTCACCAGCTTCGGTGGTTCAGCTCCAGGCTGACAACCATAATAGGTTGTGGAAGAAAATTCTGAATATAGGGTTAAAACATTAGTTTTAATAGTAGTTTTTTTATTATTAGTTACCACCCTGCTCATCCCTTTAATAACAATACGTCCATTGCTCGCCTTATTCCGTAACACAACCTCGTAAACAAAATGAAGACACTGAAGGTGATAAATTGTGAGAGGTCCCTTTGGGCTATCAAATATATCACCTGTCAGTTACTAACATGTAAATAAAATTATACCTTCGTACTTTCAGAAAGTACCAGATCTAAGGATTTTATGAATCTTCTATAACATCGTAAATAAAGATTCACCATTCGGCCTTGGGATCTCAGTTTCCTTGCAATAATCCATCTTTGTTTCACGGATAAATAACAACCTCTCTCTGTGGGCAGAGAGGACAGGCTGCCACTAGCATCTTCGTCGGATGTAATTACATCCGAAGATGGAATTTTTGAAGCTTTGGCTGATATAATTTATTTTCTGTGTAGATATATAAAAAAGGCCATGACAGTTGTTTTGGAAGACCTGGCGATCGCACTGTTAGCGAGCTTTCTTCCACATATTCATGAGTGAAAGTATCTCCAGTCACTTTGATGTCTGTGTCCAATTTATTGGTGACCAACTTTAATTGAAATTCCTTAGCAAATTAATTTTCCTAACACTTGTCAAAAAAAACTTACGAAAAGAGCAATGAAGAATCTTTCTACAACTGTGTGCAGTCTGAAACCGGGACTTGCTGACTGACAGTAAAACAAAGGAAGTTAATGACACGATGAAGGAAAACGTGAACGCCGCCAGCGATGGGGGACCTTCAGTGCTGTCCGAAAGCCCAGTGGCGTAACAGGAAAAGGACAAAAAAAGGCTGTGTCCTGCCTACAACGTCCTGTGGCTATCTCCAGCGATTGTGAACTGGTCACCTTAAATCAACTTTTAGCCTGACGCTATGACTGTCAGGGACCGGTCCGTTAACTCCGTGTTCCGGCTCACGGTCCGGTCCGTGGACTCAAGACTCCGGGACTTCCGGCGTTCCATTGTCTTATTTTGGCTTTATCTTAGGTACCTACTCTCATCATGGGGCTGGGAATATTACCTGCCCTGGGTTCGAGGCTGTTGGCAGGTTTGTCTTGTCAGTGTCATGTCTTTGTCTCTGTGGGGTTCGTCTCGTCGGTGACCTGTCTTTGCCACTGTAGGGTAAGTCAAGCCGTGCTTGCCGTTACTCTGAGGACGGACTGTTCCCTTCATTCCCTACGCTTGAAGCACTGCCTGCAATCTATGTCTGGAGCCCTGCCCTTCAACCTGTGTTTGGGGCCTAGATCTACAATCTGTTCCCGAAGCCTCGCCTTGCCTCGCATCGCCTGACGTCTGCCTGGAGCATCATCTCGCCTCGCATCGCCTCTGAGTTGAGCCTTGCCTCTCCTCGAATAGAGGACTGAAGGTAATATATTTTAATTCACACAGCTTAGGGAATCATGTCGATGATCTTGTCTTGTACACAGTTACAGACTGGCATGCATGATGGTGTGGACATTACCGGTTCGTGGCTGAATGAAGATTGTAGCTGGCAGCTTAATTGTCAAAGATACACAACGTGTCGAAAGGTCCGGCAGGAAAGCAGACGGGAGGCGTTACAGGTTGGAAAAAAAAAACAAATGAAATGAAATCACTGCGGGTAGAACTATGAAACTGCAAGTGCAATCAGCCCTGGTTGAAGTAATTGCGGAATTGAGTGGAAAGCTTAAGGTAAAATATCCCAAAGGGGAAGTGATCATAATATCAAAGAATGTATTCTGAGAAGAAGATGCTAAATGTATATGTATCAGTTTTACAGAAGGGAAAAGGGATCTAGAGTAATGAGGGATGAGTTTGTCAGGATTGATTGGAAAAGGACACTGGAAGGGACGATGGCAGAGCAGCAATGGCTGGAATTTCTGGAAACAATTCTCAAGGCACAGCATATATTGATCCCACACAGGAAGAAGTATCCTCAAGGCAAATTGGCCAAGAAGAGAAATTAGAGCCAACGTAAACCAAAACATGAAATAGCTATTACAGCAGGAATTGCCAGATTTTAGGGGATTAGCAAGCTTTTAAAAACTAACTGGAAAAACAATAAAGTCATTAAAAACTTTAAAATGGAATAGGAAAGTAAGCCAGCCAATAATATGATAGAGGATTCTAAATGTTTCTCGAGAGACGTAACGTGTTAAAGAGAAGAGAGAGAGGTAATATTGCACCGCCATAAAAAGGTGCTGGAGAGATACTAATGCGGAATACGGATACGGCGGAGCACCTGAACAAGTATTTTGCATGAGTGTTCATTGTGGAATATACAAGCATGAAGTATGGAAATTCACTATTTTAGGGAGAAAGTTTTGGAAAACTGTAAAGGTCTGAACGTAGAAAAGTCATATGGACCAGATGGGGTTAATTTTATAAGTTAAGCACGTGGCCTCCTTATCTACTTCTCAAAAATGAAAGGAAATGGTTGATTCTTCACAGCTCTATGAGTAAAGTCTTATCACCGGATGCCAACATCTCAACTTCCTCTTATTGAATTTCTTGGAACTTCAGACCCAGGGAGTCTCTACCGAGGTGGAATAATTCATCTCTTCGGCTCAATCGGAATTAAGACCCCCACCATTGCTAAATCAGCATTCAAATTCCTCACAAGACACAACACCCTGATGTACCTGGAGCACCGAAGGGATTCCACCGTCGGAATTTATCGTCTGGCTGCAAGTATTCAAAACTGCTATGGACGGTGGAAGGAGCAGGAGATTCCAGGCAAATATCAGATGACTTTCCAGGGGATTTGTATTAAATTGGAATTGTGGCGTCTGATCAGGTATCAGCAGCGTGGCTGTATTCCGGAAGAAAACTGGCATTCCTTCTAACGAGATAACTCAGTTATCCAGTGAAGGCAGGACAGTGGGATTGTCAATTTGCAGTTCAACGAGGAGAATTTAAGGAGATTACAGAGGCTGTGCTTGTTTTCCATGGGGTCGAAGGACGATGATCGATGACCTGACAAAATAAATTAAGATAACCAATACAGAGATAGTTTACAGAGAAGCGCTCTCCCATGTTAGGAGCAACATTAACAGGAAGGCATATATTTATCTTGACGAAAGGAGATTTAGGTCGAATATAAGGGATAGTTTTTTTAAACATTTGTTCTAATTGTCAATTCAATTTCGAGATACACCACGGTAACAAGCCCCTCCGGCTCTTCCAGAACGCCCCGCCCAATTACACACATGTGATCAGTTAATCTACTAGAGTCGCAGGCCTGAAAATGTTTGAGAAGCTTATCACATGAGGAACGTTTTATGGCCCTGGCTTCTGCTCACTGAAATTCAGAAGAATTAGTGGAGACGTCGCTGAAACTTGTGGACTGTTGAAAGGCCTCGAAGCAGTCGAAGTGGAGTAGTTGTTTCCGATGTTGTGGGAGGCTCAGAGCAAACGACACGGACTCAGAAAGAAGGGCCGTCTTTATAGAAAAGAGATTCTGTTTAAATCCTGTAGCCAGAAAGTGGTGAATCTGTGAAACTTATTTATATGTCTTTAAGACGGATCGATAGATTCTTGATTGGTCAGGGCATGCTTGGAACGAAGGGGAAGGGAGGTATTTGGGGCTGAAGAGGAACATAGAGGAGCAGACTCGGTAACCCAAATGAACTTATGCTGCTCTTACATCTTATGGACTTATGATCGCATTTGTGAGGATACTGGTGCACCCTGAAGAAACCCACAAGATAGCGGGGACAAATTCTAAACTCCCTACAGACAGCGTCGGGAGATGAACCCGGTCTGTTGGCACTGCAGCAGACTTATGTTAGTCACTGCGCTACCATGCCGCACATGATGACTTGACACATTGAACGAGGCTGCCAGTGGAGATGACAAACATCATATGCAATGAGTTCGTTTAAGAGGTATTTACGCAGGCATGTGAATAGATGAGACATACGCAGTGACGGTTCCAAAGGGTTGCAAGGCGGATTGGTCTGAATGGGGAAATGGTAGGCATGGACTGCTGCGTTATGGCCCAGTTTCTCTACAGATCTTGCAGCAATAGGAACAGTGGTGATATTAATGTGCTGGTGATGGTAGTAATGGTGGAAGGGGTAAAAGTCGTTTATAAGGCGATGAGAGGCAGAAATGGAGTAGGCAGACAGGATCTGCTTACCCAGTGTTGAAATGGCCAGTACAAGGAGGCATGCCTTTAAGGGGGGGGGGGGGGGTAAGATCAAAGGAGACGTGAAGGGTAAGTTTCTTTTTCACAGAGAGCGGTGGGTAGCTGGAATGCGCTGAATGAGTAGTGATGGAGGCAAATACATTCAGACTGGTAAGAGCCGCTTGGATGAGAACATGAATGTGATGGAAGTCGACATTGTGTCAGCAGACGCCACTATTACGTAAGCCATGTGATGCCTAATTTAATCGGTTTCGTACAATATTGTTAAGCATTCCTGTGCTGGATTCCTCTGTGTTCTTGCAGGACTCTGCAAACGTCCTGGGCCCATCTCTACCTGGTTCGACCTTCTCACTGTATTGTATTTGCCGTCATAGTCCGGAAAGCATCAGGCGGAAGCAAAGTATGCTGGGATTAGCGAAGGTGAAGGGAGGGATGTGGGACAAGTACCAGACAAGGAGTGCGAGAGTCGGGGCTGGGAGCGGTTGCTGGCGCGGATGCAAACACGCGCGGACCTGAGACACTAGGGAAGGTCATTTGATTCCAAACAATTAATTTACTCATTATTGCAGAATTATCATCTGGTGCTTCCCGCTTCCTCCCATTTCCAATCTCCCTTTCCCAAATATAATTCCCTTCTCTCAGCCCCTTTACCAGTCTTAAAGCACAACAAAGACCCATATCAGAATCAGGTGTATCGTCACTCGTATATGTCATTATATGCCCTATATGCCATATATCAAATTATTAAGATACTGAAGTACCGATCGAGCCGCACTGCCCATCAAACTACCTGGTTAACCTGAGCCTAACAGCAGGAAAGTTTACACAAGTCAATTAACCCAAGAGCCAGAGCGCTTTTGGAAATTGGGAGAGAAGTGCAGTACCCGCAGGAATCCCGCACGTCGACAGGAGCTAGAATTAGTGCTGGTAGTAGTTTGATCTTTCGAGTCCAGTAGAATGTTCGTCTAAGGGATTGTCATACGTGGTTCCTCGGCTAGCTGAAGAGGCCGATCCAGGACCATTATAACCGCCGTATTAGGGTGCATTCCCTTAACGGAGATCGGCCGCGCGTGACATGTCTGACGTGGGAAAGCTAATGCACGGGCATACATCACATGGTCGTTAACAGATCGGGGACATGCCGGGGGAGGGTTCGGTCAGAGTCCAGAGGCTTCGGATTCGAGACGACTGTGGTCTCTGCGCTGCTGCAGACTTCCGCCGCCTTCGCTGCCGTTGCGGTGTGTCGGGTTTCTGTTCGGTGTTACACCCGATCTATACTCGCCTTCCTCTCGTACCCTCTTCGCTCTCTTCTCTCCCCCTGAATTCACTATCTCTCCATTCTGTATCCCTCTAGCTTCCACAATATCTCCTGCACCAGATCTGACAATGTTCTTTTCCGAAAAAAATGTCCACGTTGACGATCGCTGGGAATTACACGGCCAATGGAAACATGGAGTGAGGAGCAACTTCCGTCACGTCAATGGTGATCTTCACCCTCACCTTGCTACTGGGGGTCCCGAATAACGGCGCACTGATCTGGGTGATTGGCTTCAAGATGAAGAGTAAGGTCCACACGGAGTGTTTCCTGAACCTGGCTCTGACTGACCTGATCTATTGCCCGACACTTCCCTTCCGCAAGGCCAACATCTCCCTGACACACTCCGGGTACAACGCCCACTTTTCCTGGAAGTTTACTGGAATCTTGAAGTTCCTTGAGTCATCCGCCAGCAAAAATCTGTTATGTCTGATTAGCATCTGAAAGTGAGTCTGCAGGTTGTGAGATCAGTTCAGTGTTGGGGTGAGAGAAGTTATCTTCTCTGTTTATCAGCCTGGGATGGTCGACGGGTCATAACAGTTCCTGAACCCGGTGGTGCGCTACAGAAGAATGCCTCGGATGCCTCCTGTCCGATTGCTGCAGAGAGGAGAGCATGGCCTGGATGGCAAGGGTCCTTGATGATTAATGCTGCCCCCTGAACTAAAGAGACAACGTGAGTAAGTCCTGAACAGGTTTTAGGGAGCTCAGTAGAAAGCTGAGAATCATGACCACCAGGATAGTAATAGTGGGATTGCTGGCTCTGACATGTGCCATTGATGTTGAGGATAGGAGGAATCAATATGTGGAAGTATGTGGGTGATGATCTGATGTAGGGAACAGGCAAAGAATCAAATTCAGAGATCATCAGGATCTCCTCTAGGGATCAATGCCCTGTAGAAAAGGGGCGGATTACATCCTTTTTGGGAGGGTTCGCTTAAGATGTTCGGGAATATTTTTGGCAGGACAGTGGGAACAAGAGAGATAGTGCTAAATATGAGGCATTTAGTTATATTAAAGCTCCTAGCGAGGAAAGGCTAATGGCAGGAAATATTTCAGTCCACATAATGATTCGCAAAGTAAAAGCCGGACAAAATCGAAACAGTTGAATAGAGGACTGAAGGTATTATATCTTAATTCACACAGCATAGAGAATCAGGTAGGTAAATCTGCATTGCAGCACAGTTACAGATTGGCATGTATGATGGTGTGGACATTACTGAATCGTGGCTGAATGATGATTGTAGCTGGGAGCTTAATGTCCAAGAATACACAAAATGTTGAAAGGTCAGGCAGGAAAGCAGGCAGGAGGAAAAAACAAATAAAATAAAATCATTGAGGATAAAACTATGGAACTGCAAGTGCAAGAGCACTGTTTGAAGTAATTGTCAAATTGACTGGAAAGCATAACGTAAAAGACTCCAAATCGGAAATAATCATAATATAAAGGAATTTAATCGGAGAAGAAGAGACTAAACGCAGATATATCAGCATTACAGCAGAGAAAAAAGGACTTAGAGTCATGAGAAAGGAGTTGGCGAGTTTTGATTGGAAAAGAACACTGGAAGGGACGATGGCAGAGCAGCAACGGCTGGAATTTCTGGAAGCATTTCTGAAGGCACAGGATATGTAGATCGCAAACAGGAAGACCTATTCTAAAGGCAAATTGGCCAAGAAGAGAAGTTAGAGCCAACATAAACCCAAACACGGACTATATAGTGCAACAAGAATTGCTAGATTTTAGGGGATTAGCAAGCTTATAAAAACTATTTGGAAAAACTAAAAAGTCATTGACATCCTCAAAATGGAATAGGAAGGTAAGATAGCCAATAATATAAAAAGAGAATGCTAAAAGTTTCCTGAAAGATATAAAGTGCTAAGTCGAAACAGGACAGACAGTATTGGACCGCTGTGAAAAGTTGCTGGAGAGATGCTAATCGGGGATATGGAAACGACGGAACATCTGAACAAGTATTTTGCATTAGTGTCCATTGTGCAAGACACTAACATGAAGTGCATGGATGCACTATTCCTAGGGAAAACAAATTGGGGAACGTCAAGGGTCTGAACGTAGAAAAGGTCCCATGGACCGGATGGGGTTAATTTCAGAAATTAACCACGTGACCTCCTTATCTACTTTACTTCTCAAAAATAAAAGGAAACAGTTGTTTCTTCATATCTCTCTGAGTAAAGTATTATTTCCTGATGCCAACAGCTCAACTTCCTGTAATTTAGCTTCTTCGAACTTCAAAACTATAGGGTCTTGACCCTATGAAGACCCAAAGCGTTGAGGCCTAACACAAGCCAACATTGGTCTTTGGGCCATTGAGGTATGCAACCAAACAAACCCCACGACGAGATTCAGGTCCTTTTGAAGAGTGCACATGTCGGATATTTGACCCAGCAGACAGAAACACTCACAGTGGAAACCAAGATACTGAACTGGATGAACCCCATAACCATTTTCAATTCATTTATATTCTGGTGAATCCCGTGACAAAGTTGACAATATTCGCAACAATGCAGTGAGTCAAATTCTTTATTTATTTTGTAAATGTCATCTCAAATTTACCCATGAGCCAAACTCAATTTTTGTCCATATCTGTTTAAGCTGTCACAAGCAATAGGACTCTGAACACCAGTGTTTGCGCAGCTTGCCCGAGAAGGGCACCCCTACACATGGACAGTCCGTTATCTGTGGGAAAATCAGTTCTGAGTAAAACCTACTAAGTTCAAATTTTAAAGTAAATTTATTATCAAAGTACACGACACCGAAACGACCCTGAGATTCTTTGTTTTTCAGACCATTCACAGCAAATGCAAAGAAACAGCTTACAACCAATGGAAAACTGTTTACCAATACTGACGGACAAACAACCAAAGTCTAAAAGACAACAAATTGTCCAAATACAAAAAAAAACAAAATAACAACAAAGAAATAAAAAATACACATTGACTATTAATCTTTTGATTTTGTAAGCTACTAATTAAATGTTGTTTAAGTTTGAATACGCTTTTGCCTTATATCTTATATGCTGAAGTAGTCTGTCTTTTTTGTGTACTTCTCTTTCCAAGATGTCGTTTCTTCATCCCATAAGACCTCAGCTCTTGGACACTTCACATCCGTTCGGGTGTGGCTGAACAAGATTGCTAGTCTACTTTCGAAATTTTAGTGTAACGCTATCCTGTTTTAGGTTTTAAACGGTTTAGTTTTTTTCTTCTTCTTTATTTCTTAATACTTTCTGTTTTTAATAATAATAATTTTATAGTCTTCTTCCGGTTATACTAACCCTTTACCTTTTTTTGAATATGGGTGGTTTGTGCCTTTTTTTATCATTTTTGTTTCCTATGTGATGGGGGTAAAATTAGTGTTAATTTGCCTGCTCGCCGCTCTCTGGCCTTTCCTTGTGTTTTCGTGGGTGAGGAAGGGGGTTCGATTTTGCTTTTGCTCTTCGCTTTGCTTTTCCTTCATGGGCTAACTTTATACTACTAAAATGGCTGTAGTGTCGTAACTTCGGTTCCTCTTTGAACTTGCTCCCCTCTTCCACATTCATGAGTCTATTTTCTGCTTAACCTTGTGCGTTTACTGCGATAAATATTAGCAATATGTATAAGATTATTAACTTTGTTTCGTGGAAAACAAATGGTTTAAATCATCCTATTAAACGGAAAAAGTATTTAAAGTATTCCACAGAATGAAAGCTAATATTATCTTTGCACAAGAAACTCATGTGAGGAAGGAGGATAGTCAACGTTATTTAGGTTTTGGAAGGACAAACATTATCTTTCGAATTCTCAAGCTAAAGTATGAGGCGTTTTTATTTTTATAGATTTCTCAACCTCTTTTAAACATTATGAAACAATTTCAGACCCACAAGGTAGATTTTTTCACCTTACCGGTTTACTTTTCATCCAAAAAATTGTTTATGCTTCGAATATTGACTGTCCCGAATTTTGAAAATATTTATTTACATCCTTCCCTAATTTAAATGATCTTATTTTAATAATGGGTGGTGATGTTAACTGCTGTCTAAATCCCTCGATTGACAGATCTATGTCCATTCAGGTTCCTCCGAATAAATCGGTCTCTCTCAACCCCTATATGGTTGATTCTGGAATCTCTGAAATTCGGCGATTTCTACAACGCAAGGATAAAAATGTTTAATTTTTTCGCATGTTTACCATAATTACTCAGGAATTGACTGTTCCTTTATTGATCACCGTTTACTTGCGGACGTTATCGATTATAACTACGACTCTATTACTATCTCTGATCATGCACCTTTGAAGCTATCTATTAAGACACCCGATTCTTCCTCAAGTGTTAAATCATGGCGGTTCAACTCTACTTCAGGACTCAGACTTTATCAACTTTATTAAACAACAAATTGATTTGTTTTTTTTTCAACAAACTGTACAGCCCATAGTAAGAACTCCTTAAAAAGAGAGTAGATTTTCACATGGAGCAGAGTTTTCTATTATCTTCTTCGACTGAAAATCAGTTAATTAAATCTAGGACTCTGTTTTTTAAAAACATGGGGACAAATCAGGTAAATTATTGGCTAATCAATTGAAGACTGCTTCGGTTAAACGGCAGATAATTAAGATTCGTTAACGAGATTGCACTTTGACGATTGATCATAAAGAGATAAATAAAGCATTTCAAGATTTATAACTGTATCAATCAGAATATTCAGATGATTAGTTCACAATGGATGAATTTTTAAGGAAACTGAATATCCCGAAATTAACAGGTGAGGATTGTGCATCATGAGTTGCACCTATTACAGTATCCGAAATAAAAGAGGCTATTTTTTTTTTCAATGAATTCAGGTAGAGCCCATGGCCTGGTCGGTTAAACTGCGGAATACTTTAAATCTTTTTCCTCTAAACTGTCTACATTTTTCAGGATGCGTTAACTGCAGGTAAAACAACGCAATCGTTTTATGACGCCTCCATGTCTTCAAACCTGAAAAAAAAATAAGTCCCTACTCAATGTGCATCAAATCGGGCAATATCTTTGATGAATATGGATTCCAAGAATTTTACCAAGATTTTGGCCACTAGATTGGAATTTCTTTAACCTCAAAGTATTTCTGAGGTCCAGCTCGGATTTATTAAAAATCCTTAATCATCTTTTAACTTTAGAAAATGAATTAATATAGCTTGCACTCTTTCATCTAGAATCCCAGAATTTATCTTTTCGTGTAATGCTAAAAAAAGTTTGACAAGGTTGAATGGCCATATGTATTTCATACTCTGCAGCATTTTAACTCATCCCGACATGTATATCATGGATTAAATTAATATATAATAACCCCTTGGCTTCGATTCTTACGATAATGAAATATCTCACTTTTTTCAGCTGTTTCGTGGCATGAAGCAAGGCTGTCCTTTAATTCCTCTTCTATTTAATATTGCTACACACCTAACATTTTTGGTAGGTTACTTTGCTTCACTTTATTGTCACCAAACAATTGATAGTAGACCGTACAATCATCACAGCGATATTGGATTCTGCGATTCGCGCTCCCTGAAGGGCAAATCGAATTAAATATAATAAAAAATAAATTATATGTCATAATTACAAAATAGAAAAGGGAAAGTAAGGTAGTGCAAGTCAGGTCCTGGTATTTGGAATATAGGGCCCAGATCCGGGTCTGGATCTGTTCAGCAGTTTATCAGAGTTGGAAAGAAGCTTTTCTTGAAATCTGACCGCACGAAATCTCCATGTTCTTGAACCTTCTCTGGCAGGGAAGAGGGATCAAATTTTTCTTGGCTGTGTGGGGCGTGTCCTTGACTATCCTGGCAAAACTGCTCCGACTGCGTGCAGTGCAGAGTGAATACAAGGATGGCAGATTGGTTTGTGAGCTGTGCTGGCCTATGTTCACGATATTCTGCAGCTTCTTCCGGACTTGTACTGGACAATCTCCATACCAGGTTGTGAATCACGCTGGAAGAATACATTCGACAGTGCACCTATAAAAATAGTGAGGATTTAGGGGACAGACCAAATCTCTTCAGCTTTCTCAGGAATTAAAGGTGCTGATGGGCCTTCTTGGCGGTGGACTCTGCCTGGTTAGACCAAGTCAGGTCATTTGTGATATTCACCCCGAGGAACTTAAAGCTTTTGTCCAGTTCCACCTGTGAACCATCGATATAGATGGGGTCGTGCGGTGCGCTACACCTTCTGAACTCAACAACCAATTCCTTCGTCTTGCTGATGTTGAGGAATGGGTTATTGCCTTCGCACCATGCCTCCAGGTTCTTAATTTCCCTTCTGTACTTAGAATCATCATTACCCAAGATACCGCCTACAATTGTGGTGTCACCTGAATACCTATATATTGAGTTTGATGGAAACTTGGCTACATAATCCTGGGTGTACAGTGAATACAGCAGAAGGCTGAGTACACAGCCTAGTGGGGCACCGGTGCTCACAGTGATTGTAGAAGAGAGCTTGTCCTCTATTTTTACAGCTTGGGTCCTCTCTTTGAGGAAGTTGTAGATCCAAAAAATTAGAATTTTTTGAATAATATGCTATAGTCCGTTCCGAATTTATGCCCAATTGATAATACGAAAAATTTTAGGTTTGAATCGCTGTCAAGGGTTTAGTAGCCGTCATTTATAATACGATCATGAAAATACAACCAGGGATATCAGATAAAATGAAGAAGGAATGGGAAAGAGAAATTCATTGCCCTTTACCTACAGAGCAGTGGGAGAAAATTCTACAGTTATTTAACTCCTCTTCTATTTGTGTCAAACATGCCTTAATACAATTCAAGGTTGTACATTAGACTCGTATGTCCAATGACAAACTTGCTCGATATTTTTCTCATGTTAATCCAAACTGGGACAAATGTTATTCTGAAGTTGCCTCATTGACTCACATGTTTTGGTCTTGCCCTTGTTTTCAAAATTACCGGAAAAATACTTTTGGCATTATTTCAACAGTTTTGAATAGTAAATTGCAACCTCATCCTATAACTGCAATTTTCGGCTTAGCAATAGTGGATAACAGTCGTTTACCTCCTCAGCTCGGCGAATGTCACATTGATGGCTGGAAGATCTATTCTGTTGAACTGGGAAGAACATTATCCACCAACTACATTTCAATGTTTTTCCCAAACTATTTCTTGCTTGAGTTCAGAAAAAAAAAATAGAAAATGTCATTTTTTACGCCTCAGTCTAATAAGAAGAAACCTGGAGACCAATTATTCAACATTTTCATATGATAAACTGACCTTTGCAAACCTTATTCTTATCATCTTTAAGAGGTGCAGAGTTATTGACACTACTGTGTATATTTGATATGATACAATAGTCCATGTCGGTGCTGTTATTTTTTTTTTGTTATTTTTTTGGGGGGGGGTTCTATTTTTTTTCCATTTTTGTAACATACTATAAGTTTGGGATGTTAATATATTAAAATTATTAACTGATAGTATTTGTATTCTAGTCTATCAATTATGTACTCTCAAGATCTCTGTACTCGATATTTTTCTTCTTATGCTTGTTTGAAAAATAATAAAAAGCTTGTAAAAGAAAAATAAATATTGAGTAACTTGAGTATCGAGTTTTTGAAAGTGAGTCTGTAGATTCTGAGATCTTTTCAGTGTTGGGGTGAGAGAAGTTACCTTCTCTAGTTCAGCAGCCTGGGATGGCTGACCGGTCATAGCTGCTCCTGAACAGGTGCTGCGATACCGAAGGCTCTCATGCCTCCTGCCCGATGATTGCAGAGAGAAGAGAGCATGGCCTGGATGGCAAGGGTCCTTGAAGATGCATGCTGCCCCTGGACTCAGGAGAGAACGTAAGGAAGTCCTGAACAGATTTTAGTCAGCTCAGTAGAAAGCTGAGAATCAAGATCGCCAGGGTACTCAGCGCTGGATTGCTGTCTCTGGCATGTGCCTGTGATGATGAGGTTAGGAAGAATTGCCAGGTAAATGTATGGCTGATGAGCTGGTGTAGGGAGCAGGCAGGAATTCAGATTTAGAGATCCTCAGGATCACCTCGAGGGTAAGTATGGTAAAAGCGGATTATACCTGAATATCCATGTGGGCGGGTTCGCTGAAGCTGTTCGGGAATGTTTTTGGCAGGGCAGTGGGAACAAGAGAGATCGTGCTGAATATGAAGCAGTTAGTTTACAAATGCTAATGTATATTGAGACTCCTACCAAGGAGCAGCTAATGACAGCAAATATTTCTGTCAACACGATGAGTCGCAAAGTGAGAAGCGGACAAAATCGAGAAAGTTGAACGGAGGGTTCAAGGTATTATATTTTAATTTACACAGCGCAGGGAATCAGGTAAATGAACTTGTATTGTAGCACAGTTACAGATTGGCATGTATGCTGGTGTGGACATTACTGAATCGTGGAAGAATGAAGATTGTAGCTGTGAGCTTAAAGTCCAAGAAGAGACATTATGCGTCGAAAGGTCAGGAAGGAAAGCAAAGGAGAGGCGTTACTGTGTTGGCAAAAAAAAAAGACAAGTGAATTGAAATCATTGCGGATAGAACTATGGATCTGCAAGTGCAAGAGGGTCTGGTTGAAGGAATTGTGGAATTGACTGGAAAGCTTAAAGTACAAGATCCCAAAGTGGAAGCAATCATAATATAAAAGAATTTAGTCGGAGAAGGAGATGCTGTACGTAGATGTATCAGTATTACAGCAGAAAAAGGGATTTAGAGTATTGAGAGAGGAGTGGGCGAGAACTGATTGTAAAGGTACTCTGGAAGGGATGATGACAGAGCAGCAATGGCTGAAAGTTCTGGAAGCACTTGAAGGCACAGCATATATAGATCACAAACAGGAAAAGTATTCGAAAGGCGAATTGGCCAGGAAGAGAAATTACAGCCAACATAAACCCAATAATGGACTATATATTACAAGAAGAATTGGTAGATTTTACGGGATTAGCGAGATTTTAAAAACTAATTGGAACAACTAAAAAGTAGTTAAGAATCTCTAAATGGAATAGGAAGGTAAGCTAGGCAATAACATAAAAGAGGATGCTTAATGTTTCTTTAGAGCCATAAAGTGTCAAAGAGAAGCGAGAGAGGTAATATTGGATCGCTCTAAAAATGTACTGGAGAGATACCAATGGGGGATATGGAAACGGCGGTACACCTGAACAAGTATTTTGCCTCAGCGTTCACTGTGGGAGACACCAGCATTAAGTGAGTGGAGTCACTATTCCTAGGCAGAAAGCTTCGTTGAACTTCAAAGTTCTGAACGTAAGTAAGTCACATTGACCAGATAGGGTTAAGTTCAGAAGTTAATCACGTGGCCTCCTTATCTCCTTTACTTCTCAAAAATAAAAGGAAATGGTTGTTTCTTCACAGCTCTCTGAGCAGAGTATTATCTCCTGATGCTATCAGCACAACTTCCTCATATTGAGCCTCTTGGAACTTCTACCGAGGAGGACTAACTCATCTCTTCGGCTCATTCCGAATTAAGACCTCCACCATTGCTAAATCAGCATCCAAATTACCCACAAGACACAACTCCCAGATGTACCCGGAGCACGTAAGAAATCCCACTGTCGAATTTAAAGTCTGAGTGCAAGTATTCTATACTACTAAGGACCGGTGACGGAGCAGGAGATTACAGCGAAAGGTGAGATGAATTTCCATGGGTTCTATATTAATTTGGAAGAGTGGCGTCTGATGACGGATCATCAGCGTGGCTGTGTTCCGGAATAAACATGCACTTCCTACTTTCAGAGATAACTCAGTTATCCAGTGAAGGCAGGACAGTGGGATTGTCACTATGCAGTTCAACGAGGAGAACTTCAGTGTTTACAGAGGCTCTGCTTGTTTTCCATGGGTTCTAAGGACGCTGAGCGATGACCTGACAAAATAAATTAAGATAACAGATACAGAGATAGAGTATACAGAATCGCTTTCCCATGGTAGGAGCAACATTAACAGGAAGGCATATTTTTATCTTGAGGAAAGGAGATTTAAGTCGAATATAAGGGATAGTTTTTTGACAGTTTGTTCTAATTGCCAATTCGATTTCGAGATACACCACGGTAACAAACCCTTCCGGCTCTTCGAGAACGCCCCGCCCATTTACACCCGTGTGATCAATTGGCACTCTGGAGTCACAGGCCTTCTGGGTTTGAAAGGCTTATCACATGAGGAACGTATTCTGGTCCTGGGCTTCTACTCACTGAAATTCAGAAAAATGAGAGGCAACTGCATTGAAACCTGTGGATTGTTGAAAGTCCTCGATGCAGTTGATGTGGAGTAGGTGTTTCCTATGTTGTGGGATAGGAGCCTCAGAAGGGAGGACTGTCCTTTCAGAAAGGAGATTCGGATTAATTTCTATAGCCAGAGATTGGTGAATCTGTGACATTCATTTATGTACTTTTTAGGATGGAGGTGATAGGTTCTTGATTGGTCAGGGCATGCTCAGAAACAGTGGAAGGGAAGAGTCTGGGGCTGAAAAGCAATATGGCGGAGCAAATTCAATGAGCCAAATAGTCTAATATCTTACGGAATTATAATCTTATGTGTGAGGAAACTGGAGTATCCAGAATAGACCCACGCAATAGCGGGGACAAATTCTAAACTCCCTACAGACAGCGGCGAGAGGTGAACCCGGCTAGTTGGCACTGCAGCAGAGTCATGTCAATCACTGCGCAACCATGCCATCCATCATGAACTGACACTTTGAACGTGGCTGCCAGTGGAGGTGACAAACATCATATGCAATGAGTACGTTGAAGAGGTATTTACGCGATACGTGAACAGATGAGACATACGTGGTCACGGTTCCAAAGGGTTGCAAGATGGATTGGTGTAAATGAAGGAAATGGGAGGCATGGCCTACCAGGCCAAGGACCTGTATCTGTAGTGTTCTTGTAGCAATAGTAATATTAGTAATATTTGTGGTGCTAGTGATGGTAGTCATGGTGGTAGTGGTAGAAATCCTTTGTATGATGATGAGAGGCAAAGATGGAGTAGACTGTCAGTATCGTTATTTTTCAACTGTTGAATTGGCCAGTACCAGAATGCGTGCCTTCAAGGTGAGAGGGGGTAAGATGAAAGGGGACGTGCAGGTAATTTTTTTCATAGAGCGGTGGGTGCCTGGAATGCGCTGAAAGGGTGGTGGTGGAGGCAGATACATTGAGACTGGTAAGAGCCGCTTGGATGGGAACATGAATGTGAGGGAAATGGGCATTGTGCTAGCAGACGCCATTAGTTACGTAGGCCATGTGATTACTTACTTAATTGGTTTGGTACAATAATGTGGACTATTCCTGTGCTGGATTCTTCTGTGTTCGTGCAGGACTCTGCAAACGTCCAGGGCACATTTCTGTATTGAGGGTGACTTCGACCTTTCCAGAGTACTATATTTGTCAACGTAGACCGGAGAGCGGCAGGCGCAAGCAAATAATGCTGGGAATGGCGAGGGTGATGAGCCAAGAGAGGGATTTGGGATCTGTACCAGAGAAGGAGTGCCAAGGTCGGTGTTGGGAGCGGTTGCTGGCGCGGATGTAAACACGCGCGGACCTGAAACACCAGGAAAGGGCACTTGATTCTAAAATTCCTCCCATTCCCTTCCCCTTTTCTCCAAGCACGATTCCCTTCTCCCTGCCCCTTTACCAGTCTCAGTCCACAACAAAGACCCATATGAGAATCAGGTGTATCGTCACTCACAAACAGTATATCATGAAATAATTTTGTCTTTTGGCGGCAGTGCAATACATCAAACTACTAAAGTATGGTGTAGTCATAGACCCTGCCGGCCCAACGAGTCGCAGTGCCCAGCAACTTAACTGGTTAACCCGAGCCTAACTACAGGAAAGTTCACTAAGGTCAATTAACCTAAGAACCAGAGCGTTTTTGGAATGTGGGAGGAATGCGAAGTACCCGCGGGAAGCTCGCACGGTCACGGGAGCAAGAACTAGTACTGGTAGTAGCTTGATCGCTCCAGTCCAGTAGAATGTTCTTCTAAGGAATTGTCATCCGTGGGTCCTCGGCGGGCTGTAGAGGCCGATGCAAGATCCACAATACGGCAGTGTTTGGGTGCAATTCCTTAATGGAGATCGGCCGCGCGTGACTTTCTCGAACGTGGGGAATCTAATGTACGGCCATACATCACATGGTCGTTGATAGATCGGGGACATGACGGTCAGGGTTTAATGGCTTGGAATGCGAGACGACTGTGGTCTCTGAGCTGTAGCAGACTTCCGCCGGCCTCACTGCCTTTGTGGTGTGTCAGGTTTCTGTTCCGTGTTACACCCCATCTCTGCTCCCAATCCTCTCGTACCTCTTCGCTCTCGCCCCTACTCATGAATTCGCCACCTTTCCATTCTGAACCCCTCTCACTTCCACGATATCTCCTTCACCAGAACCGAAAATGTCGTTCTCCGAGGCAGTGACCAGTTCGACGCTCGCTGGAAATCTCTCCACTCACAATTCCACGGCCGATGGAAGGAGAATGGAATGGGGAGCAGCTTCCGTCATGTCAATGTTCATCTTCACCCTTACCTTCCTACTGGGCGTCCCGGGCAATGGCGCAGTCATCTGGCTGACGGGTTTCAAAATGAAGAGTAAGGTCCACACGGTGTGTTTCCTGAACCTGGCTATGGTTGACCTGATCTCTTGCCTCA
>JAUOBT010000403.1:0-12081 GCA_032362145.1 Hypanus berthalutzae
ATCATAATAAATGGCGGTGCAGGCTCGAAGGGCCAAATGGCCTACTCCTGCACCTATTTTCTATGTTTCTATGATTCCCTACGAAATTGTCATTGATTTTCAATGTCTTCCAACGGACGTTGTGCACAGTGATAGATTTGACGTATTTCTATACACCGAGGCAAACGAAGCGTCCTCAATTAGTATGACCGCGTCCTCTGCCGCATTAGTTACAATGCACTGAAAAACACGTGAGAAAAATTATTATTATCATCATCATCATCATCATCATCATGATTATTAGTATTATTTATTGCATCAATTAGCAACAGTTTGTGTCCCTTAAGTATTACAAACTTTATCTTTTTATTATTGATCATAACATTTTAAATGAAGGAGATTTTATTTTGGAACGGAAATTCAGTTGTTTATTTTATTAAACTAATAGCTGGTCATTTTTATAACGTGAACAATTAGTGTCATGTAAGTGTCAGATCTTACAGAAAATTCGCCAGCTCCCAATGTACTTTGAAAAAGAAGGGATCTTATTTTGCAGGTACAATGAATTACATCTGCTCCTGAAGGTGGAAACCCACAATTCCCTGAGCCATCAGTAATTTAATCCAGGTTGTAGTTGATGATAATTGGCAAAATAAATGGTTACGATTTCTGTTGAACCAGCAGCACATCACACATTCACTCCGACAATGACAGTAACTTATTTAACGTAGACACAACACCTGGAATTTTTGCAGAGTAGGGTAAACAATACCTTATCGCAGATAAATTTACCGTCCGGCCCAAATCCTTCGGAATCCTTCTGAAGGGCCGGACTTTTCGTATTCTCATTTGTCTCAGATAGTAATCATCATTATCTTGCAAGGTTCCAGTCCTTTGGATGTCACCCAAAATTTGTCTGACTTTGTCTTTGCTGAACAGCATTAGCACTCAGAACTCGTTGAGAACTTATTGATATGTATGTTTCACATTTTAGAGAATTTGCTCTCGTACCATCACCCTCCCCCGCGTCACAACTGGGAAAAGGTTCTTCATAGCGTTACCTGTCACCCCACGAGGATCTCGTCCTCCGAAACTCCCTCTGCCTCCAAGAGGATCTTACGACGATTCACATCCCTTATCCCACCCCGCCCCCCCACCGTCTCCGCTATCTACAGGTATCGCTTTATACATCAATCCCTTCCCCACAATCCCTTCCTACTAATCACCGTCCTGATACTTATCCCTGTAAACATTACAAGTGCCAAACTAGCATCTGCACTTCCTCCCTCACCAACCAGCATTCACGGAGGTCTGTCCTTGCGAGTCAGACGATTATATCGGGTTCTATTGTTTTGGCAGACCCCACATTGGTGAGACCCAATGTAGATGAGGTGCGGCAGTGTGGAACCTTATCATTTGCAGTCACCTTCTACAATCCACGGCCTTTGCATTAGAGAATGGACGTGTAAACAATTCTGAGTGTTCCTATCCAAATGGATATGCGGCCGGTTCAAATTCCATTAGCATGGAATCCAGTAACTCTCAGGCCGGTTGGTAAATTCAGTTTCAGACTGCCTTGCAACAGGAGGCACAGATTCACGGTGGAGACCTGCTCTGTGATTCTCCTCTTCAGATATCCTACTCTCTGTCTACACAGTGCACGTAAACAGGGTAATGATGGAATATTGCCCGCTGAACGGGGAAATGGGTCTTCAGGAAGTCGCAAGGTGATGAATACCATCCAGAAAAGGAACTCCACTTGATCCTATTTCATTCGGCACTGTGTACCGGGTGCAGGGATCGTCCAGACAGCATCTCCAGCGTCTGGAGCAATGACCGCGGTTGCAGGGAAACCTCGGCACCTCAGAGATCCTGTGCGAGTCAGACACCTGCTTTGCCAGAAATGTATCTCCATCCGTCACTGTTCTTCGGTCAACATCTTTCCATTCGCTACTTGAAAGACTACAATCGCACAGAACAGAAGTCACTCAATTCCATCTGAGGAGCGGTTGGAGACAGACAATGAATGATGCCTTGGTAACAACGCAGATATTGGAGACGTAATCAAAACCAGTGCTGACGCGGATGCATTAACCAATTAATCCGATGTATTGATTAATGGCGCCGTTCGCAATAAAATATCGGAGTAGGAATTGAGTGAACAGCTGTCGCAAAACAGAACATCTGCTTACGAGTTAGGGATGAAAATAATTCACAAGAGAAGGTGAGAAAAACGTTGAGACTGGTGCAGTCCGCCTCACAAATGGTATTCAAAGTGTATTAGCGCTGAGATATTCTCAAATGAGCAGAGGGTCAAGCATCAGTACGAGTGCCACACTGGATACAGGGTGGCCGACGGCTGCTCATCGATACCAGCACCACAGTGGATACAGAGAGGTGAGTTATCCCAGGATAATCAGAACCTAACGTCATCATTGAAAACATACCGTGGCGTTGCGCCATCACACATGAATACGCTACTTTTCCTGTGTGGAAAGGAATCGAATTACTGGATAGCATTTTAACACCGTTGCTACCAATCGGGTTAATTCTAGTGTTCAATGTTTTAACAGTAAGACAAATAATTGCGGCAAATGGAGCCCACAGAGGACTTCGGAACAGCAGTGATAATCAGAAGGATACCGAGATGGAGAACCGCAGAAAATCAATTATTTTATTGTTTGCAATATCAGCAAATTTCATCTTATTTTGGATGCCCTATGCAGTTCATTTTCTGAGATGGCAAGCCCAAAACTTTTTTTATGATGACAAATATTTGAATTCCCCGGTGTATATACTACAACAATTTGGGTACATGTTGGAATTTCTGAGTATGTTCACATGTGCACTGACACAGAGGAAATTCAGACAAGAACTGAAGAATGGTATGAAGTATGTGTTTACATTAAATGGTCATCTGTGTAGATAACGCCCATGTCCAATGGCAACTCAGCAGAGCTTTCGAATAAAACAGCTTTAAAATGATTCGATTTGGCAAAATGTCATAAATTCAAAAATACTTACGTCTGTTCATCTTGAAGTGAATGAATTCAAAACTATCACAGAGATTTGACAATCATCCGGGAAAAGTTACCGCAGTATAAAAGCCAGGATCAATAGGCTCCCGGACAGCTTCATCCACCGGATCATCACACCGATTGAACAACGCTGATTTGATTGTTTTTCTATGTTACATTGACCGTTCGGATTATTATAATTTAACATAAATTCCTAGGATTGCACATTGTACATTTAGACATAACCCAATGATTTTTATGTATTTGGAGGAAATAAAGCCAATTCAATCTCATGGAGTGGAATGATTTCCGGACACCTCGGGGTTCAAATGTTTACAAATGCTCATTGTCTGGTATAAGAGTGTAAAAGGCACGCCTTTTAATTACAGGCAGGTTGTGATAGTGTCACAGCTGCGGAAGGGAGGACACTGTGGTGATATTGTGTTAATAGACTGTGAGTCGAACTTAGAGTTAGGAAGGGACTGAACACTCGTTTGAGAGTATTCTGTGCAAAGCTCCGATCACCACCAAAACAACACCCAGAGACAGTGACAGATCAGGAGATAGATTTTGGACCGGAGCCATTTTGACACGTCTGTTCTCCCAGGAACCTTAAACTTCACCAAAATTCATGGGCACTTCCTCTGTTTACAAAGGTTCAGATGTGATAGAATTTCTCGGTTACCTCCGTGAAGGAGTCTTATCACAATAAGCGGGCAGGCGTTCGAGCGAACAGTCCATCCTAGATCTAGTACTGGAAAGTGGAACGGGTCAGATAACAGTTCTCTGTGCGGGTCACCTTTTCAGAACGATAGAACACAGCTATTCGACATTTACTAATACCTTACAGTGGGATAGAAAGAGACAGTATGGAATGTACTTTATTGATGCTATGAGGTAGGAACTTAGTAGCCGAATTTGGGACAATTTTTGTTCCTTCAAATATAGGTTCGTTTCATTGAGGCGGGGAACAGATAACCCCTAACGTAACCCTGGTTTGTAAGAGACAAGGAACACCTCTTAAAGAAGAGGAGATAAATATACTTAAGGTTTGTGAAGAAAGGATCATGCAGGGCTAAGGGAAAGCATAATGTAGCCAGGAGGAATTTAACAATGTACTTAGTAGAGTTAGAAGGTGACATGAGAAGGCCTCGGAGGTGTAAAACAGAAAGATGACGAGATAGAGAGTGGGAGAGATCACGGTAAAAATAGGAAACATGTGTCTGGAGTGCAAGTAGGCAGTAGAGGTCCTTACTCATGCTTTGCTTCGATATTCACCGGTGACTGCAACACTGATGAACGTGGATACAGTGCAACAGGACAGATGTGACACGCAGGACACGCAAACGTTCTGAATTACGAGCTGGAAGCAGGGAAAACCTGAAAATAACTCTTTCCCAGGTGCTATAAAGGATGTAGTTCAGGTAATCAGAGAAAGCGAGGAAATATATTGCTGCGAAAAAGGATATGGCACTTGTGTCATCACCGACCACAGAGTATAGCAAGTGTTATTCCTTTTTTTTCAAGAAATATAATGTAGTCCTGAGAGTTACAGACCACTGAGTCTTCGCTCAGTGGTATGCAAGCTATACGAAATGTTTCTAAGGGACAGAATTTGTAAGTATCTGGAGAAACGCATCCTGGTTGGGAATAGTCAGCATAGTTCTGTGCGGTCAGGTCGTCCCTTATGAGCCAGAGTAATTTCCATAAAAAAGTGAAAAACTGGTAAATGAAGTCAGAACAGCTGAGCTGAGCTATATTAATTGTTAAGGTGTTTGGCTGGATTCCCTATGGAGCACGCATTCAGAACGTCAGATTGCCTGGGATCTAATGAAACCTGGCAACATAGATTCAGGACTGGCTACCCAAGGGAAGGCCGATGAGGCAGTGGAAGGAAATGTACCGCAAGGAAGGTATAGTCTTGAGTACACTCTCCAACTACATCTAGGCTCTGCTGTTGTGGTGTTCTGAGAGACAGACTTCAACTTGGCCATCTTCCAACACTTGGATAATTTATTAACTTAGGGGTGATGAGGAAATTAAAATACTGAATCCGGAGTGAAACTGCACGCCAGTTAAACTGAAATCCCGTGTACTTATTAAAGGGAAGATGCAAAGATCACATCAAAACAATCTTTTCCAATGAAACCCTGCAACTCGCGCTTCACAGTATTCTGCAGCATCCTCTGGTGCTTCCCAAATGAACCAACCACTTAGAATGCGAATTTCAGATTCCCAATTCTAGTATACACGCAGTTATCTGAATGTCAATTTACCTTTGAACAGCGGGTACCCGGAATAGCTACACTCACATCTCGATCAATTTAACCTTGATTTCACACGACCGGCGTGGAATCCGTGTCTCCCTTTGAAATCAAGGCAAACAAACAAAAGAACACGATCTAAATACGCAGGGAAAGTAGAATAAAAATCTAAGCTCGATGTTTCTTCCTTCAAAACTGTCGCCTGCAACTGGCTTATATAGAGTTAATTCCTAGAGTGAAAATCCTCATCAAATATGCGGAAGAACAAAGGGAAGCCAGCTGTGAGTGATAGCTGCCCCATACGCTAAGACGTCATGCAATTTCGGAAAATGGATTTTTTCTGATATCACATGTTCCTGCAAATTTGTTTCAACGAATTAAAGCAGAGATTTGCAAAGAGTGAGAACCTATTGTAAAAGAAAGGATTCATTTAAACATCCTTTCAATAGAACCCTAACAAACACACGACTACCGTCCGTTCATTCCCGCACGCATAAACTGTGTTTCTCTTTCAACTGAACTCACAAATGTCCAGTCCTTGCGAAATATTAAACATTCTCAATGCGTTCACATTTCAAACGATTGTAGAGCATGACAAACTTTTAAGTGTTGAACAGTGACAAATAATCTATGATTAGTATCATACAACATTTAAGAAATCCTTTCAAGTCTAAAGCAAAGGGACGCTTGTCGTTATGTACGCAAGTTAATATTCAACGTATTCAGATCATGACGTCACCACGTGACCAAATCTCCACCGACTTAAACGTGCTCTTACCTGCGATCTCTGAACAAAGATAGGACTGAGACTAAGAGGTCAATTTGTTGCACAGTGTCAATCTTAATGGCCATTACCACTGGCTATACTTGGATCTTTGTCACAAGCATCTCCAATCGGGAATTATAGTCTTCAACGCCTAAGTGATGGAGTGGAAGTGTATTTCTCTAGTGTGATACCTCCCTTATAATCGGAGGACGGAGCTGAGATTGATGGAGCCAAATGGAATCTGCTTTGCTTGCATCTTCGGAAGCAGCTCTACATCAATGTTTAAAATCTCTTTTCCTTCCTTTTCAGGGTTCTTTCGAAGACTGTTTTCTGCAGTAACAGGCGACAGAACCATAAAACTATGAAGCGGATAGATACGATAGAGACAGGAAAGTTATTTCCACTGGTAGATCAGACTTGAACTTGGGGATATAGCCTCAACATTTAGATTTTGGATAGAGAGAGATGAGAAGAAAATGCTTTTCCCAGAGGGTGGTAAATCTGCGGAACAGTCTGCCCAATGTGGCAGTGCTACCTCAGTAAATATCCAGTAGCATGCAAAAGTTTGGGTACCATGCTCAAAGTTTCTGTTGCTGTTAATAGCTAAGCGAGTAAATGAGGAACTGATTTACAAAAGACATAAAGATGACATATTCTTCCTTGCAAAAGGCTTCCAGTTCTGTGAGATTCTTTAGCCGTCTTCCATGCACTGCTCTTTTGAGGTCTATCCACAGATTCTCGATGATGCTTAGATTAGAGGCCTGTGAGGGCCTATGCAAAACATTCAGCTTGCGCCTCTTGAGCTAATCCATTGTGTATTTTGAGTTGTGTTTAGGATCATTATCCTGTTGTAGAAGTCATCCTCTTTTCATCTTCGGCTTCTTTACTGACGACTTGATGTTTCCTTCCAGAATTTGCTGGTATTTAATTGAATTCATTCTTCCCACTACCAGGAAATGTTTCCTGTGCTACTGGCTTCAAGACAAGCCCAAAACATGATCGATCCACTCCCGTGCTTAACAGTTGGAGAGGAACCATTTCATGAAATTCTGTACCCTTTTTTTCTCCAAACACACCTTTGCTCATTGCACGAAAAAGTTCTATTTTAACTTCAACAGTCCATAGGACTTGTTTCCAAAATGCATCAGGCTTTCTTAGATGTTCCCTTGAACCTTTTGAATAGAACTTTATGGCCGCAATGTCCCTCACAGAGTCCTGACCTAAACATAAACGAGAATCTGAGGGTAGACATCAAAAGAGCAGTCCATGCAAGACAGCCCAAGAATCGCAGAGAATTAGAAGCCTGTTGCAAGGAGGAATGGGCGAAAATGCCCCAAACAAGAATTGAAAGGTACTTAGCTGGCTACAGAAAGCGTGAACAAGCTGTAATGCTTGCAAGAGGGAGTGTTTCTGACCACGCTGAGTGCCCAAACCTTTGCTGCGGACTATTTTCCTTTTTTTTGTTATTTTGAAGATGTAAAAGGATGGGAATAAGAAACAGTAATCTTGCTTAAATTATTAAAGAAATTTGTCATCTTTAACTTTATGCCTTTCGGAAATCATTTCATCTTTTACTCGCTTAGCTATTCACAGTAACAGAAATGTTGACCAGGGGTGCCCAAACCTTTGCATGCCACTGTAGTTAAGACAGACTTTGATAGCTTTTTGCATAGTAGAGGAATTAAGGGTTATGGAGATGACACCACGGTGAGATCGGGTAATAGATTTTCTCATCATTTACAGTTCATGGTGAGTCAGGGATTCTACTGGGGTGCACACGGGCAGATAGTCTATGAACCTACGTTGAGACAATCAAAGTTATTTGTCGGTATATACAGGTGTTGTGTACCTCACTGACCATTATTGCACGATGTGATTCAGAATTTACGTTGGAGAATAAATCTCTTTGTTCACTGGGGGACTCGAATCTGACCACGTGGGTGAGGGACAGCGTGACGGAGGGCTGAGTAACAGGCGGTATCCCGCTCAGCATGATGAACTCGAGAAACTCTGCAAGTTCAAAGGACTTGGATTTGTATAATTGGGGTGGATACCTTCAGAAAAACGTGTTGTGTAAATGGCTGGACTACGGGAAAACTTCTGGTCGCCGTAGCTGTGAAGGGAATAGTGTTAGGGATGCTACGATCGATCTAATGCTAGGGTGGGGGCAGCAGGGGGAGCAAATCAAATCAGAACATACATAAACCACACCGGTCGGTGTGCAGCAGCTTAAAAAAGTTGATACATATATCGGCAAATGTGTAGTCGTAGACGATCCATGAGAGCTTTTCCAATCAACTAGTCATCAGAGAGCAAAACATGACCTTAATGACTCCGAAGAAAGGAAATTAACTATAATGTGCTTGCATCCAAATATACACCCAGCTTCACGAGATATACAACAATGTGATGGGGGACACGTGTTGATTTGAAGAATGCAATAATAATTATGGGTCTTGACAAAAGGGACCCGGTAGACGCCGTCGTTAGATATTACGAGAGGAGAAGCGAACGTCACACTGTACTTGCATCAAGTTGATGGATTGTGTTCCAAGGTGAGTTTAGACCAGCATTAGAGCTGGAACATTTACGAACAGAACCCTCAAATAGATCGTTGAGGACAGTTGCTTCTCGCAGTGCCGATGGACATAAAACGGTACAGGAACCCACAAATACTGAGGTATGGGTACTGAGGAACATGGGTACAGCGTTGGAAAAAGGAAATACACAGACCAATAAAACTCTCTAACAGGAAGGCGATGTCTGTTAAACATCAGTCTGTCTGGAGAAGTTAGGGAAGCAGACTTCCCTGGCACGCTATCAAAGGACAAGTAAGAGCAGAGGAAATGGAACAGAGCTAGGAACAGGGCGAACTGAAACTGGAGTGGTTAAATGCTGCAACTGTGGTCAAGGGGGGGAGGCATTAAGAAAGAATGCCCAAACCTCACCAACGTGGGTGTGTGACAAAAGGTAGGATGAAACCGGACGGCCTCTGGTTAGTGGAAGGTTTCAGTTCACCCCATGACCTTGTTATGGACACTGGCAGATCTCGAAAACACCGTCAACACCATTAATGTAAAAAAAAGTAGACTGGAAGATACAATGTAAAATTATCCTATGTGGATTCACAGGATATTAACAAATGGGTCTTACTATATAAGTGTACAATTGAAATTTATAATAGGAGACATAGCATTGAAGCATTCAGTACTGTTGGTGAAGTAACCCAGGTAGCAGGAACATATAATGGGGAGTAATTATATGGGTAAATCCAAATTTGTTTTGAGCCATTTAATTGTATGATTTGGAAGATGTAAAGAGCATTAATACATACACAACATGTAGATCGTAGTAGTAAAAAAAATATGAGGATAGAATATGTACAATGGGTGAAATGTGGTTCAACCTAGAAGAGATGAGCAATGATCAGAAGGTGCAGCGAATTAGTGCAGAGAACTCAGACATACGTTTTTATTACTAAGGCACAAGAAAACCAGCCAAAGATGGCTGGCAGTTCGTGAATTCGAGATCCAGATTCCCAAACCATAGAAGCAACATGGGCTTCCCCCCAAAGATCAGAGGAAGATTTCGGTTGGGTAATACAGAGTTTGCTACAACAAGGAGTTCTGAGGCCGGTAGCCTCCACTAATAACTCACCCATATGGCTAATGAAGAAACCAGCTGGTAGCTGGAGGTTCACAATAGACTCTCAACAGCTTGGAATCGGTTATGAATCTGCCTGTTTCCCGAGAACGGAAAGGGCTGTGGTACCTTCCAGGACTGCCCGGCTGCTGTAGGGATTACATTGCTCGATTTTCCAGTAAGGAAGCTTCTTTAATGGAATGAGCCATTCTCATTGGAAGTGATGACAACAGATACCACCCTCTCAGCTGTACTGTTATAGGAGACGCATGGGAAGTTAAGACCATCAGTTTATGCATCACGCATGCTCTCAGCAGTTGAACAGGAGGATATTGCTTATGAAAACCATTTGCTAGCAGTTGTCTGGGCGGTACAATAATTCGCCGGCATAGTGTGATTTAATCCACTTACAGTTCTGATAGAACACACGTCCATACAAATACCGGTAGATGAAAGAATTTAAAGTGGTTGTGTCAGCCAAAGAAGTCATTAAATGGACATTGTAGTTGAAAAGAAGAAATATTAGTGTAGAGGGTATAAACACAACATTATTATTAGCCGATAACCTGCTGTACCAAGCATTAGAAAGAATCTATCCGAATGATATCCTTCTCAGAAACAGAATTCAGTGAGGAACAATGAACGCCTCGAGTCTAAAGATAACTGAGAGTTCGGATTAGACGGTCTAGAAAAATTATAGAATATATGGAACTAAAATAATTTCAGATTTTCACTGGAAGTAAGAGCAGATATCCATGTTGTGTTACAGGTTTCATTCATCATAAAGAGAATATTGTATTTCATTGCAGTGACGTTAACCATGCCTGAGACAGAGTAAGTTTGCTCCACATCCAGTACGGCGGACCAATGTGTCGACAATGATATCACTGCATGCAAAACACTCAGTGAACAATAAAAAAGTAGTATCTTCTCAACGGGCACGGGTGATACGATCTGACAAAGGAGAAATAGAGTACTGAAATTTATATTATGCACAGTAATGAAGGAGAACTTCCAGATCCAATGTACTGATACAGATGAATTTCTGTGGGAATATGTTGTTACTCAGATGCCACCAATCCCTCACTTGACTGCAGCCTGGACATGTGTTGTGTAGGAGGCAAGGGAGATAATCCATCACTGGACGGAACACACTGAACTAATTAACACACACGCCGGTAAGGCAAATGAACGATTCAGCTACCCAGGCATTTGGAGTAAGTTTTGGAATCGGAGGACAAACGTACAAATATATCAGTGGATACGAATAGTAACCCATGCTGCTGTAATTCCAGTTTAATGCACCCTCATAATTGATTGCTCAGTGTATATCAACTGAGAAGAGGAAGTTAGAACTAATGGAAAAAAGAAGAATCAAGGACAATTCTTTCAAGAAATAGCAGAGAATGCGATCAGTATGCATTCGGCCAATTTAGTTGGTGAACGTTAGTATTTTTATATAGAATGTAATTATTCAACAGAGTTCCAGAGGAGTCCTTTGGGCAGCCAACTGAAAGAGTGGGTGTTGTGATTCCAAGATAAATGGATGAAGAGGAGGCAGGTATTGGCCAGGAGAAACTACAGTCTAATTAAGGAGAGGGGAAGCCAACAGGTTGTTTTTGTTTTCCACCGATTTGGTGGTCTCTGTACTGACTCTTGCTCTGGGATAATGCACATCGAACGCTCTCGGATGAGTAGCTACTTACTATGTAAACTGCTAGACCTATAAATGAAGCAACCTGTAATCTCTTTAGACTTTGTCTGGTGTCGTCTTTAAACTGGTCTGGACCAGTCAGAGTTAAAACAAACACAAGTAAGCAAGGCCGGGGTAGGCAGAGCCAGTATATTATGTTGGCTGTATTCCTGTAAAATGACCAGTGATAATGACCCAGATAGCTCAGGTGACGGGGAGCCAATGGGATGGAGATCCAACAGTTCAGATGATGAGAAACACTGTATGAGATAGGAGCTCCAAATACGGCGGGACGATAATACTTCAGCAACGAGAGACCAACCATCGAAGATAAGGAGGAGCCCACGGACACGTGGATATCTGGAGCGCGAGGAACGTCTGACCAGCATAGAGTGCATTGCCCTGTGGGGAAAACTGATGCGGACTCGGTCCAATCTCTGTGTAACTCTACTGATTGCGATTTCCAGCATCGAAAATGGCCCATTTATTACGTCTCTCTCTTTTGGGTCCACAAAAGTACATTAACCGTAACACCAAGAGTTTATCAGAAAAAGTTCTTACATTCCACGCACACCACATTCTCCAGTTCCCCATTTTCCTTCTGTTTATTCTTTTCTGAACCCATTCTGACTCTGCCAAAGCTGATTTTGATGTCCGTCCAGCCCCGTGGGTGGGCATGTGGGGTCTGGGTCTGTGTGCCCCTGCCTGTAGGACACTGTG
>JAUOBT010000408.1:3624-15032 GCA_032362145.1 Hypanus berthalutzae
GGTATAAAAAATTTTGAGGGTATAGACAGAGTGAATGTAAGCAGGCGTTTCACACTGAGGTTCAATGGGGCTACAAATGCAGTTAAGGGTGAAAGGTGAATAGTTTAAGGAGTACATGAGGGGAAACGTCTTCACTCAGAGGGCTGTGAGTGTGTGGAACAAGCTGCCAGTACAAGTGGTGCATGCAACTGCGATTTCAACGTTTCAGAGAGAAGTTTGGAGAGGTACGTGGATGGTAGGAGTATGGATGGTGATGGCCCCGGTGCAACCCGATAGGAATATATAGTTAAAATGGTTTTGGTATGGACTAGAGGGGCTAACGGACCTAATTCTGTGCTGTACATCTATATGACTCTGTGCCTCTAATGGAGTAAAGATCCTTACTACATTTATATAAGGGATTGACAAGTGTTCACCTGGGGTATAATGTTCTCCCTGATATGTGCATGTGTGCACACACACGCACGCACGCACACACACACACACACACACACACACACATCTTTCGCTTCTGTCACACAAAGGAATTTAAACTGCGCTCAATGGGTTGTCACCCTCTACCTTGTTGGCATGTTAGGTATATTCCACGATCATACACAGTTACATTTCCTTTTCCAGTTTCTGAGGCGGACGGAGTTGACAACGTGGAGTTTGTGATTATAACCATATAACAACTATAGCAAGGAAACAGGCCATCTCTGCCCTTCTAGCCCATACCGAAATCTTACTCTCACCAAGTCCCACTGGCCCGAACACAGCCCATAACCCTCCATTCCTTTCCTGTCATCATACCCATCCAATTTTACTTTAAATGACAATACCGAACCTGCCTCTACCACTTCTACTGGAAGCTCGTTCCACACAGCTACCACTCTCTGAGTAAAGAAATTCCCCCTCGTGTTACTCCTAAACTTTTGCCCCCTGACTGTCAACGCATGTCCTCTTGTTTGAAGCTCCCATACTCTGAATGGAAAAAGCCTACCCACGTCAACTCTATCTGTCCCCCTCATAATTTTACATACCTCTATCAAGTCCCCCCGCAACCTTCTACGCTCAAAAGTTTAAAGACCTAACTTGTTCAATCTTTCCCTGTAATTCAGGTGCTGAAACCAAGGTAGAATTTTAGTAACTCTTCCCTGCACATTGCATCGAGAAAAGATTGGCACGAAAACAATACTTCTGTAAACCGTTATCCAAAGGAAACTTCGTTATTTTGGACACATCTCAAGGACTGATGACACACGGGAACGCATTGTGCATGAAGGCAGGGTAGAAGGAAGCCGCTCCCCAGTCAGAGAGGAAAACCTGGATCGACAACATCAAGAAGTGGACCAGCCTCACCGCCAGAGGAGCAAGAGGTTTGACTGCTCACAGAATGCAGAGGAAGAAAGTTGTCGCCGAGGCTCTCCACATGATCATGATGATGATGATGATGACGACGACGATGAAGCAGTTGCGGGTTTGTTTCCGAAGCCCTGTCGTCCGCTCTGCTTTACTGAGCCGAGGGAGGGACCACTGACCACAGGGTGACGACATCACGCTCACATCGCTGAGTTTTGAGGACGGCCCCAAGCGGGGAGTACCGACTTTGGACAGTCAGCCCCGTTAACTTCCCCGAACTGGTGGCCTCGTCCCGTTCCTGGAGCAGAACCTGCCGGCGTCAGTCCGGGTTGTGGGACCTTCACAGCGAACCGTCTGAGATGAGCCTCGCCCAGTCCCTGTTGTTCCAGTCCTGAGGGATGGGAAAAGAATGAGGCGGTGATACCGGGAGTAAACCCATCTTCCATCTTTGATCGTTCACTTATTCAGACAAGGCGGTGGGGTCCAGATCAGTCACCTCCTCCCGTTGTGGGTGGGCATTTGCTTCCATTCCACTGTTACGATCTGCCGTAGTGCAGCCATTGTTTCCCGGTGTATGACCTTGCTTAAGGGAGAATTGAGCCTTCTCCATTCATCTGTGCTTCTCAAGAATTTGTACACTTCAGTTAAGCCTCCCGCCAGATGTTTCAAATCAGCAACTCAGTTTGCCTAATATTTCTGCACAGTTGAAATGAGGAATCAGTTTATTATTTGGATGTTTTATTTTTATTTTTATTTTTGCAATGGTCATTTAGCGC
Source organism: Hypanus berthalutzae (assembly GCA_032362145.1). Classification (NCBI taxonomy): domain Eukaryota; kingdom Metazoa; phylum Chordata; class Chondrichthyes; order Myliobatiformes; family Dasyatidae; genus Hypanus; species Hypanus berthalutzae. Next base: position 5,742 of record JAUOBT010000408.1, read on the forward strand.
GCGCGCACACATACACACATACGTACACGTACGCATTGAAATTCACAGTTTTTCCCTATTGTTTTATGTATTACTTATTACTGCTGCTGTAAAGACAATACATTTTAATGACACGTGCCGCTGACATTGAAACTGATTCTAATATTGACACGAGGGACTCAGCAATCCCATTTACAGCGGAGGTGCAGCATCTGCAGGTTTGTTTCCCTCCGCCCACCACAGCGCTGAAGACTCGGAGCTCAGACTGCGCATGCTCAGTCTCGATTGTCGGTAGTTTCCTTTCCGTACCGTGTTGATCCGATCGTTGGCGGGGAGCCGGGGGAAGATTTACTGTCTTCGGGGAAAGCTCCCATCGGTGAGTATTGAGCCCTGTCTCGAGCGGGGAAGTCTGACGATGGGTAGAGAGTCCTGTTAACTCTACCGAACTGGAGGTTAGGTCCAGGTTGTAGGCCAAAACCTGCTGGGGTCGATCCGGTTTGTGGGACAATCTCACCGAGGCGTCTGAGATAAGCCTCCGCTCAGCCCCTGCTGCTCTATTCCTAGCAGCCTGAAGAGGCAGGGATGCCGGAACTACTCCCGTCTGTGGGTAAGGTTTTTACGCAGAGAATGGTGAGTGCGTGGAATGGGTTGCCCGCGGCGCTGGTGAAGACGGAAACGCTAGGGTCTTTAAGAGACTCCAGGATGGGTACATGGAGCTCAGAAAAATAGAGGGCTATGGGTAAAGTCTAGGTAGTTCTAAGGTAGGGGTATGTTCGGCAAGGCTTTGTGGGCCGAACGGCCTCTGTTGTGCTCTATGTTTTCTAAGTTTCTATGTACCTGGGGATCCAACCTTTACCTGGAGCGATGCCTGGGGTCGACGATTGTTTTATATCGTTCCAATACACGGGAAGCGAACGTTCGGCCTGCTGTGTTCTTGCAGACAGAGACTAATGACAGTAACACCACGTTCGAGACATTACCCCACGTGTATGAGCAGTTTTATCTTTAGCCCTTTGAGACAAATGGTGAGATCCAGATCTGGGACGTCCCCTCTTTTGTCTGGACATTTTGATCTTGATTCCATTCCCCTGTAATGACTTGCCGAAGTGCAGCCAATGTGTCCCGGTATCGGACCCTATTAATGCGAGAATTAAGCGTATTCTACATATGTGGGTTTCTCAAAAGAGTATACACTTCAGTGAAGTCTCTCTCCAGATGTTACAGAGCAGAAGCTCAGTCTGTCTCATATTACCACACAATTAAAGTGCAGATTCGTTCATTACTGTCATGTACCGAGGTATATTGATAAACTAGTTTTGGGAACCATCCATAGTAATCAATACATTACAACAGAACATTGAGGTGATAGGAATGTTACCATTTGTAACGTACCAGCCGCGAGGGATTTCACACTGATTCAGGTTTTAACGTGAAATCCACGATCTTTATTAGTACCTACTTATACTATAGTAGTTTAAACCAGATAAATAAAAAGTTAACAGTGTTATATGTGTGTGTGTCTGTCTCCCCAAACAATCAAGTTTAGGAATAGTTACTAAAATCTTAAGTTGGCAAGTTAGTACGGTTCGGTGATCCATAGAATAAATGATGGCAGAGAGATTGTAATCCGCATAGAAGTAGGCAGAGAGAGGGCGATACGAAGATTTACAGGTTGCACTCTGGGAAGACAAAATACCAGACGTCGATGGTCTCGTCCGTCGAATCGTTCCGAAATCCACTTTGAAATATCATCAGGTGACAGTCACAGGGATATCGTCTGCAAGTGGTTACCGCATAACACCCGGATTCCAGAGTCGGGTCAACAAAAGTGATACTCAGGATATTCCAGCGGATTCACACATCTGGATTAGACGAAGTGACAGCCACACATCCTCTGTACACTATGTGCCGATGATCAACCCAACCTTTTGGGCATAGGAGAGTTCCAAACCACAGTGACCAGCTGTGGTGTCACCGGCTTCCCGCCCCTCTCACGTTCTCTCACATTCTCTCTCATTCTCTGTCTCTTCTCTGTCTCTGTCTCTGTCTCTCTCTCTCTCTCTCTCTCTCTCTCTCTCTCTCTGAGTCCACAGCAACCAGTCACAGCCTGTGACTGACATCATAGTCCCGCCTCACTCAGGCTCTCTTAAAGTAACACACACAGTAAAACGAGCCTGCGTCTCTCGTAGCAGAAAGTAAAACAATAACAGAAGGTAACAAATCAGTATGGTTACAGAGAGAGTGCGATGAAGGTAGACATATGGTGCAAGGTCACATTGAGTTAGATAGCGAGGTCCAGAGTCCATCTGATTAAGCTGTGTCTTATTATACTGGGAACATTCAATTTGATATAACAGCAAAATAGAGTCCATCTTTGAGCCCAGTGGTATGTATTCTTTTCTTTTAAATCTTCGACCTGATGGGCGCGTGGGGGGTGAGAATGTTTAGGTTTGTGTGGCGTGACTTCAGAGAACTCGGAAGAAGGCTGTAAAGCAGACCTCCAGGGTGGTTATCTCCGGTTTGCTTCCAGTTCCTCTTGCTGGTGAGGACAGGAACGGGGAGATATGGGGTCTGAATGTGTGGCTGAGAGCTGGTGCGGCAAGCAGGGTGTTAGATTCTTAGACCACTGGGATCTGTTTTGGGGTAAGGATGAATTGCACAAAAGGGACGGGTTGCACTTTAACTGGCCGGGGACCAGCATTTTCGCAGGCAGGTTTGCCGCTGCCACACGGTTGTGTTTGAACTAATAAATGGGGGGCGTGAAGGAGACGAACTGGAAATATAAGGATGGAGTCAAAGGGAAAGACAGAATAAGAAAAGTTAAGAAAGACATCAGATTTAAAGGGGCAGAAAGCTCAAGAAGGGATCGTATGAGGAAAGCTCAGTATTTGACCGAGTGCAATAGGGACTGATGTGAGAAGCGAGGAGGGTAATGGATTGAAAGTATTATATATGAATACACGAAGTACAAAAAATAAAGTAGATGGGCTTGAAGCTCAGTTCAAAGTTGCTAAGTATGATGCTGTAGGAATAACAGACATAACTGCAAAATGACCAGCGCTGGGAAATGAATATTCAAGGTTATATGTCCTATCGAAAGGACAGACAGGTTGGTAGAGGGGGTGGGGTGGCTTTGCTGGTGATAAATGAAATTCAGTCCCTTCGAGGGGTGACATAGAATCAAGAGATGTAGCGTCAGTATGGATAGAACTGAGGAATTGTAACGACAAAAAGACTGTAATAAGAGTTATCAACAAGTCCCGAAATAGAAACCTAGATATAGAGTGCAATTTGAATCAAGAGTTAAAATTAGCATGTTGCAAAGGTAATACTCCGGTTGTAATGGGGGATTTCAATATGCAGGTAGACTGGAAAAATCAGGTTGGTACTGGACCCCAAGAAAGGGAGTGCCTCCGAGATGGATTCTTAGAACAGCTTGTACTGCAGCCTACCAGGGAGAAGGCAATTCTGGATCTAGAATTGTGCAATGAACTGGATTTGATAAGGGAACTCGAGGTAAAAGAACCATAAGGAGGTAGTGACCATGATATGATAAGTTTTAATCTACAATTTGAGTGGGAGAACTGAAAATCGGAAGTGTCACTATTACAATTGAACAATGGGGACTATGGAACCATAAGGGAGGCGCTAGCCAAAGTTAACTGGAAGGATACCCTCGCAGAGATGAAAGTGGAACAACAACGGTAGGTATTTCTGAGAATGCAGGATCAGTTCACTCCAAAGAGGAAGAAAGATTCTAAGGGGAGTAGGGGCGACCGTGGCTGACAAGGGAAGTCAAGGACAGTATAAAAATAAAGGAGAAGAAGTAAAACATAGCAAAGATGAGCGGGAAGACAGAAGATTGGGAAACTTTTAAAGAGAAACCGAAGATTACTGAAACGGCAATATGGGGAGAAAAGATGAGGTACGATGGTCAGCCTAATACTAGATCTAATATGGCATTCCCCCGAGTTGGACTGTCAACAGACTGTGACAGGAATCCGTCCTGGACACATTTAACAAACTCTGCCCCATCTAAACCCTTGGAACTAATCAAGAGCCAATCAATATTACGGAAGTTAAAGTCACCCATGATAGAAACCCTGTTAGTTTTACACCTCTCCAAAATCTGACTCCCAATCTGCTCCTTGGTGTCTGCTGATAGCAGGGGGCCTACAAAATTCCTCCAATAGGGTAACTGCTCCCTGTCTGTTACTGACTTTCACCCATACTGACTGAAAAGCGGATCCTGCTACATTACCCACACTTTCTATACCTGTAATTGTATCCCTCACCAGTAATGCCACGACTCCACCCCCCCGATCCCTATTAAAGCACTGAATTCCAGGAATATTAAGAATACATTCCTGCCCTGGTGCCAGCCAGGTCTCTGTAATGGCTAGTACATCATAATTCCATGTAAGTATTCAAGCTCAGTTCATCACCTTTGCTCCTGAGGCTTCTTGCATTGAAGTACACACACTTTAGCTCTTCTACCTTACTACCTTTACACCCTTTACTCTGCTGTTCTTTCCTCAAAGCCTCTCTATATGTTAGATCTGGTTTTACTCCATGCACTTCTTCCACTGCTCTATCGCTCCGGGTCCCAGCCCCCTTGCAAATCAGTTTAACCCCTCCCGAACCATGCCAGCAAACCGACCGGCAAGGATATTGCTCCCCCACTAGTTAAGGTACAACCCATCCAATCTGTACAGGTCCCACCTTCCCCAGAAGAGATCCCAATGATCCAAAAATCTAATACCTTGCCCCCCGCAACAACTCCTCAGACACGCATTCAATTGTCAACTGCTCCAATTCTTACCATCACTATCACGTAGCACTGGTATCAATCCTCTTCTCCGTCCCACGCTTCTGCACTACAGGGTCAGACTCAGTGCCAGAGGCCCTGCCACCGTGGCTCACACCTCGTCAGTCGTCCCAGACAACAGTATCAAGGACGGTAAAATTATTATTCAGGGGAATGGATACAGGAGTGCTCTGCATTACCTGTCCACTTAACATCGCTTTCTCCCTTCGGACTATCACCCAACGACCTGTTTCCGGCAGCCTAGGTGTGACTACCTCCCTGTAGCTCTCATCTATGACTGCCGCATTCTCCCTTATGAATTGAAAGTCATCCAGCTGCTGCTCCAGATTCCTCACACAGTTTTCCAGATCGCCCAGCCGCATGCCCTTCTGACAGCTGTAACTGAGGGAGAGGGGAGTTCCCCCAAGACTGCCACATCTCACAGGAGAGGCACATCACCAACTCATGAGTCATTGTAAAGTCTAACTGGGAACAAGCTCGTCCTCCGCCTCTTCTCGTCGAAGCATCCCGTGTCAAAGCCTCAAGGCTCCACTCCTTCACTGGTCCACTCACTAACTGGCCGCTTTCCCTGTTGCAACCTGTGCTTATTAAACTTCCTGTCGCCTTCCCGGCAGCTAGAATCAGTCTGGCCATTCTCCTCCGGTCTCTCATACACACGGCGTTTTCCCTTCCAGCACTGACACTCACCGGATGATTGTCTGTTTCGCACCATTCTCTGTAAATCGAGACAGTTGTGTGTGACAATCCCAGAGATATTCACACTGCTGCGACTGGAACCAACAAACATTCCACTGTCAAAGTCACTGAGATCACATTCTTCCACAATCTGATGTTTGTTCTGACCCACACATGGACCTCCTGACCATTTCTGCATGATTTTATTAAAGTGACTGAGCTGGTGCCACGTGATTGGTTGATCAGCATTAACGAGCTGGTGTACAGGTGCACTTCAAAAAATTACCACTGAGTTTATTTCTCAATTAGACAACACACTCACCCCCATCCCGGGTGCTATCAAGAATGAGATCTGGATCTATTTATTCATTCCCCTGTTTCCACAACTGGATGGCCCAGACAAGACCGCGAACTAAACATTGCCGTGATGACAAGAGTGGGTTAATCTTAGGAAACATAAAATCCTGGAATCTGTGCATACTAATCGCGAAGAGCAAATACATTTGAACATGGCACAGTATCGCACTTCCCTGTCACAGACGGGATATTGGTGCTGAAAAGGGCAGCTCAAACTATTTTATCGGCGACACACGGGCATCATGGAAATGGTCATGAGTAGCACTGAAAAACTGAATTCACCTCATCAGGGGAATTGTACTGTGAGGCAATCAGGTTCAAGTGCGTTATAATTCAGAATTAGCATTGATCACTGAAGCCGTAGAAGATGTGCTGTAGATCTGTTGTTTCAGTAGACAAGTTGGAGTGGTTCCAGGTCACTGTTCAGACAGGAGCTGGCATGTCTCAACACCAGCCCCTCAAAACACTTCAACTGTGGGTGTAAGTGTCACTGGGCGATAGTCATTGAGGAATTTAACCACACTCTTCTTGGGTACCGGTATGGTTTAAGTTTCAATTCAGAGACACAAGGAGTTAGTCACCCCTAGGTTGCAGGAGGAGAGTAACTTGGTGACTGTCGGCAGAAGGAAGTGAAATGAGCAGCCACAGCAGACAAGCCCCGTGGACGTGCCCCTCAGTAATAAGTATACCACTGAGTATACACCGAGTGAGAGGGACGACCTAGCAGCTGGAAGCACAACCTCTGGGTGTCTGGCTCGGAAGAGAACAGAAGTGAAGAGGTCTGCAGTGGGTGTAAAAGATGAACAGAGATGAGATTCTGGAAGTATGTTGCCTTCCAGGTGCCAGGGTCAGGGATGCCTCAGATCGGGTCCATGGCATTCTATAGGGGGTGGGTGAGCAGCCAAATGTCTTGGTGTATATTGGCACCAATAACATGGGTAGGAAAAATGAAGGGGTTCCTGGGAGATAATATAGGAAACTAGATAGAAAGCTGAGAAGCCGTATCTACTGGGTAGTAATCTCTGAATTGCTGGCTGTGCCACGTGCCAGCGAGGACAAGAGTAGAATGATTTGGCCGTGGCCGAGGAAATGGTGCAGGAGGCAGAGGTTCAGATATATGGACAATTGGGATCTCGTCTGGGCAATGTATGGCCTGTACAAAAGGGATGAGTTAAACTAGAATCCCAGGGGAACCAATATCCTTGCGGGCAGGTTTTCCAGAACAATTCAGGAGGGCAAATTTTGCAGGGGGATGAGAACTGGAGTTATAATGCTGAGAATCGGCTAGCTGCTTCACAGAGGCAGTGTGCAGTCATAGTGATAGAAAGGGGAGGCTGATGATAGGGCAAACGCAGTCAATGGGATGAGTTGCAACATAAAAGGCAGACAAAATGGAAAACGGGAAGTACAAGACTGACGATATTACAGTTGAAGGCGAACAGAAAACGGAATAATAGATGAACGCAGCAAAGTCACAGATTGACATGCATGACATTGTGGGCGTCACTGAATCGTTGCTGAAAGAATATTAGCTGGGAGTTTAACATCCAATGATACACACTGTATCAAAAGGACAGGCAAGTCGGCAGAAAGGGTGACGTGACTCTTGGTGAAAAAGTGAAATCAAATCATTAGAAAGATGTGACATGGGGTATGAAGGTTTTGAATCATTGTGGGTAGAGCTAGGAAACTGCAAGTGTATAAAGACCCTGATGGGGATTATATACAGACCCACACATAGTAGTAATGACGTTGTCTGAAAATTACAACAAGAGATAGAAAATGTATGTTAAAAGGACCACGATACGATAGTCATGGGATATTTTAACATAGTAAAATTGGTTTGTTATGGTGTTTTATTACCCCACTTGTCACGATAGTATTTCTAGAGTTTCCACCAGTTCAATATTGTCCACAGGATGGCCTGGGTTTACCGATTTTTTTTTTTATTCTGTGCATTTTTCTGAGCAAAGACAGTGTATATCTGGCAGTGATATTTAAAATAAAAAATCCTATAATAAATCTCACTGGCAGTTGTTAAAATTATGTCTACACTAAGTGGGCAATTCTTATCTACTTCCTCTACCTAATAATGAGGCCACTGAGTGTCCGTTCGGAGTTTACCCCGGCTGTACCCCGTCCAAATCCAATGCTCGGCGTTCAGTGACGCTCTTCTGTACCCCGGCTTTGGGAGCGCATGGCTAATTAAATTACTGTCACCTTCCTGTTGGATTTAATCAGTCTGGTCAATCTCCTTGATGTCTCCACCTTCAGAACTGCTGCTCACTGGATTTTTTTCGTTTTGTTTTCGCACCATTCGCTGTAAACCGAGCGAATTGTGCGTGAAAACCCAAGGAGATGATCAGTTTCAGTAATGCTCATGCTACCCTGTCTGGCACCAGCGATCATTCCACGGTCAAGGTCACTTAGACCACACTTATTCCAGATTCGGATGTTTCGCCTGAACAACAACTGAACCCCTTGACCATATCTGCATGTCTTATCCTTTGAGTTACTGCCACGCGATTAACAGATTCCCATTAATGAGCGCCTGTACAGTTGTACCTAATAAAACGTCCATTTAGTACATTTAACACTTAGACGGGCCCTCATCTATCTCGAATTTGATTATGGATGAGATTTGGTGCTGATTTTTGCGATTTTCCTGTGTCCAACCACTGATTGTCGCTGACCAGGCAGAATGGGGTAACCTGGAGAGAGAGACTGTCACTGTTGCTTCTGAGCTGCGCCGCTATGCGGCTGCGCTGTGATTAAAATGCTCGCGTCACGGAGCCTTTGTTGCAGCGGAGATGGATTAAAATGCAGCTGGAAAAAAGTTCATGAAATCTGAGAGTTTTTCTTTGTTGCACTATAATTTATTATATCCTATTAATAGATAAAGACAAAATTATATTTTTGTCAGTCCATTCTAAATATTCATAGATGCGTATTACAAAAAGGAACATATCAGAGATGCAGTGCTTTTTTTTCAGGCCATGTGAAGAAAAGTATGCATAGCTCAGGAAGGTCAAATCAAACAGAGCCCTCAAGAATGTGTGTGGGTCCTTAATGAGTAACTTCCATCAGTATTTACCAAGGACAAGGACACGGAGGATAGGGAGATCAGTGCGGAGAGTACTAGTATGCTCGGGCAGTTTGAAGTAAAAGAGTAGATAGTGTTGGGTCTATTAAAGTTCATTAAGGCGTATAAGTCTCCAGGTCTTGACGGCATATACCCCAAGTTACAGAGAGAGCCAAATGAAGAGATTGCTGGGGCCTTGACCAATATACTTGTGTCCAGCCTAGCAACAAACAAACTCTGGGACAACTGGCTCGTACCTCACGTTGATGCGTCATTCAAGACATGATCTAAGGAATAATCCCGATGAGCATTGAAACTGCCGAGATACAGTCGGCTACGAACCAAGTGCTGATAAATGGGACCAGTGAAG
>JAUOBT010000408.1:28916-41633 GCA_032362145.1 Hypanus berthalutzae
TCTTCACATTATTGGTCAGTGATTTAGTTAATGGAATTGATAGCTTTGTGGCAAAGTTTGTGGATGATACGGATATGTGGAGCAATCGGTAGTGCGGATGAAGCAATGACTCAGACAAATTGGAAGAATGGACAAAAAGTGTCAAAGGGAATACAGTGTTGGGAAATGTATGATAACACATTCTGGTAAAAGGAACAATAGTGCAGACTATCATCTAGATGGGGAGAAGGTTCAAACATCACAAGTGCAGAAAAGATCATGAGTACTCGTGCAAGGTTAATTTCCTTGTACGTTAATTTAAATTTTGAGTCTGTAGTGAAGAAGGCAAATGCAATGCTGTTCTTTATTTCAAAGGGAATAGAATATAAAAGCAAGGAGAAATTTCTGAGTCTTTATGAGACACTAATTGGGCCATACTTTCAGTATTGTCAACAGTTCTGGGCCCAATATCTCAGAAACCATGTGTTGTCATCGTTGAGTGACCGCAAGAGGTTCATGATGATGATTCCATCAATGAAGGGATTCACATATGAGGAGCATGTGGCACCTTTGGGCCTACACTAGCTGGAATTAGAGGAATGCTGGGGGATCTCATTGAAACCTACCAAATGTTGAAAGGACCGGCGAGGGTAGATGAGGAGAGGATGGTGGGTGTATCCAAACCTAGAGGGCACAGCCTCAAAATTGAGGGGTAACTGTTTAGAAAAGATGAAAAATGATTTTTTTTTCTTTAGACAGAGAGTAGTGAAACTGTGGAATGCTATGCCACAGACTGTAGTGGAGGCCAAGTCTGTGGGTATATTTAAGGCAGAGGTTGATAGTCTCTTGATTGGTCAGGGCATCAGATGTATGGGGTTGAGTGGGATCAGGGGTCAGCCATGATGGGATGGTGGAGCGGAATCAATAGACTGAATTCTGCTCCAAGTCATATGGTCTGGTGAATGTCAGAACCTGATTTTTTTAAGGAATCATTAAATATTTTTTTTGGAGACAGCTGTATATAATGTGGATAATGTGAGTCTGAAGGAAAAAGTAGTAAAATTCCAGAAACTCACAGCAAGCAGGTAATTGGTAACGTTGCAGTTTCGAGACCATTGGTACTGTTCCTTATATCAGTTTTCAGATTCACTGACCTTCCCTGCAGCAGAAATAGTTAAGCAGAATACTAATGTGAATGCTTTCACATCGGAATGAGAGTGAAATGTTGAACCGGTTGGATTTCATTTTCGCAAAGTGACCATTCACTGGAATGTGGAATGTGCAAGGCCAGACAGCCGCTTACACCAGACCCTGGTGAAACTCCTGGTGTGGAATACAGAGACCAAAAACTGTAATCTCACCCTGGATTTGCTCAGTGATTTGTGATTAGCCACGTGTAACAACCTTGCCACTGTGGATGAATAAACAGTTAGTCTAATTTTTCTGACCAGTCACCGCACCTCTCTCACTCATCCATACCTCCTCACTGCCGTTCTCTTTCATAGAAACAAAGAAAGTCAACAGCACAATACAGGCCCTTCGGCCCGCAAAGCTGTGTCGAACATGTCCTTACTTTGGAAATCACCTAGGGTTACCTATAGCCCTCTATTTATTTAAGCTACATGTACCTATCTAGGAGCCTCTTAAATGCCCCTGTCATATTCACCTCCACCAGGGTCACCAACAGCCCATTCCATGCACTCACGACTCTACTCCTACCTACCTACTCCTGATGACAGTACCTACTCCTGTCATCTCCTCTGCAGCTACTTCCAAGCACTTTAAAACTGTGCCCTCCCATGTTAGCCATTTCTGTCCTGGGGGAAAAGCCTCTGAAAATCCATACAATCAATGCCTCTCATTATCTTGTACACCTCTATCAGGTCACCTCTCATCCTCCGACGCTCCAAGGAGAAAAGGCCGAGTTCACTCAACCTGTTTTCAAAAGGCATGCTCCCCAATCCAGGCAACATCCTTGTAAATCTCCTCTCACCCTTCCTATGATTTCCACACTCTTCCTGTAGTGAGCTGATGCTTTCTTCTACATCTTTCCTCCAATCCCTGCACTTGCATCAGTCTGTTCCCCACACATCACCCTCACTCATCCTTTCCCATAAACCCTCGTGCTCACCCCACACTCGAAACCACTTATGCCTGAAACCCGTTTCCTTCACCCTTCCCTCATTGATTACATTCTCACACTCCATTTTGCCCCTCGCTTTTACCCTTACATCAACAAAATTTAAAAGGTCTTTAGCATGTTTCCTTTAACAGGGAAACATGCATGTTTCATACACCGTATGATGTCTTTGTATTAAAGAATTTCACAGTTGTGAATGTCTTGGAGTGATTTTTCTTAAAAGCATCGTGGAAAAAAATACTTTAGTTCCCTAGGATGCAGACCATGTGGACCTGGGGATTTGTTAGCCTTCAGTACCATCAGTCCACTCATCAACGTTTCCTTCCTAATGTCAATCTGTTTCATTTCCTCTGTTACCCTATGTCCTTGCCCCATCCAAACATCTGGGAGATTGCTTCTGTCTTCCCTAGTGAAGACAGATTTAAAGTACATATTAAATTCTTCTGCCATTTCTCTGTTTCCCATAACAATTACACCCAATTCATTCTTCCAGGGCCCAACATTGTTCTTTCTTCTTTCTTTCTTTTTTTCTTTCTTTCTCTTCACAAACCTAAAAAAAGCTTTTGCTATTCTCTTTTATATTCCTGGCGTTTGTACCTCATTTTTTTTCTCCCCGTATTGCCTTTTTCGTTAAGTTCTGTTGTTCCTTAAAAATTTCCCAATCATCTGTCCTCGCACTCACCTTAGCTCCATCATACTTCTCTTTTTCTAATGCTATGCAATCTCTGACTTCCTTTGTCAACCACTGTGGCCCTTTTCCCCCCTTTGAATCCTTCCTTCTCCGGGGGATGAACTGATTTTGCATCTTGTGCATTATTCCCAAGAATAACTGCCATTACTGTTCCATTGTCTTTTCTGCTAGGATATCGGCCCAGTCAACTTTGGCCAGCTCCTCCCTCATGGCTCCATAGTCTCCCCTGTTCCTCTGCAACACTGACACCTCCGATCTGCCCTTAACCTTCTCAAATTGCAGATAAAAGCTTATCATATTATGATCACTACCTCCTAATGGCTCCTTTCCTTCAAGATCGCTGATCAAATCCTGCTCTTTACAAAACACTAAATCCAGAATAGCCTTGTCCTTGGTCAGTTCTCATACAAGCTGTTCCAAGAATGCATCCCGTAGACACTCTACAAACTCCCTATCCCTATCCAGCACCAACCTGATTCTCCCAGTTCACCTACATGTTGAAATATCCCATAACTACTGTGAGAATACCTTTGCCGCATGCCAATGTTAACTCTCTATTCAACTTGCACCCAATATCCATGCTACTGTTTGGGGGCCTATAGACACCACCCATTAGGGTCTTTTTGCCCTTACTGTTCCTCAGTTCTATGTACACAGACTCTACTTCTCCTGATCCTATGTACCCCCTTACAAAGGACTGAATCTCATTCCTCACCAACAGGGCCACCCCACCCCCTCCGTCCACATTTCTCTCCCTACGATAGCACGTATACCCTTGTACATTCATTTCATTGTACATTATACCCTTGCACATTCATTCTATTCATTAAATAGTTAAATAGAATTCTAAAGTGACTTTGTTTGCGTGACTGAGAGTGAAACTTCGAACCAGTTGGATTTGGTTTCAGCAGAAAGTCCGCTCCCTGTTCTGAGGAATGTGCTGTTTAAAGACAGACTCTGAGCTCCGAGTCTCACAGAAAAGCAACCCACACATTCCAACTCAATCAATGATATTGCCTCTCCCCCTTCCTTTCCAGTTCTACTGAAGGGTCCCGGCCCGAAACGTTCACTTTGTATTCAGTTCCATACATACTGCCCAGACCTGCTGAGTTACTCCGGTTAGTAGCAGAGTGGCGCAGCGGAAGCCTGGTGGGCCCATAATCCAGGGGTTGATGGATCGAAACCATCCTCTGCCATATTCTCTGCTGGCGCATCCTTTTGTTTCCGAACACCCACGCTCTGTCCATCAGAGAAAGCAGGATCTCCCAGTGGCCACACAGTTTAATTCCACGTCCCATTCCCATTCTGATATGTCTGACCATGGCCTCCCCTACTTCAAGATGAAGCCACTCTCAGGTTGTAGAAACAACACCAGATATTCCAACCTGATGGTATGAATATTGATTACTCTTTTTATTGAATCTGAATATTGATTACACTTTTCATTGAATCTGAATATTGATTTCCATTGATTAACTTCTGTTAATGCCCCTCCTCTCCTTCTTTCCCCATACCTTATCTATCTATCATTTCTTTATTTAAAACACCGCGCACGTGAGGGCAGATCCCGGTGTGGGGAGCACGTGCGTGACGTCAGGCGCGAGGGGGAGTCTGTGTGAGGTCACCTGTCGGGGTGCGCTCGCATTTAAAAGCACCTTAATGGGCGTTCCTTATGATTTCAGTGGGACAACAACATTAATCACGGGTCTCATCACTGAATCCAGTGTTGTGGGATGTAAAGTCCCCTGTTATGTGTCCGGCTGTGCCGTGTTGTTGGTGGAGTGGGCAGCGTGGTGTTTGTCTCGATTCGGGTCACAACACCAGAATTGCCAGCGGGGTCCACACACAGTGTATTAGTCAACAGAAAACCTCTCGTCCCTGCAGTCTTTGTCTCCTGGTAAACTCAACACCCTGACAGTGTGGACCATAGATACCCCTTCCTCTCAGAGTCAGGGGATCATTCAGACAGCTGATCGCTGAGAGGAATTATATTTATTGGTCATTAAAGTTCACCCAGATTCGTTTGGACGGATTTGATGTGGAGTTCGGGGTGTCACAGTGAAAGGGCCGGACGGCCGAACTCTCTCCGTTGTCCAAACATCCTTCCAGGTGAGGCGACACTTCACCTGTGAATCTTCCGGGGTCGCCCGCTGTGTCCGCTGCTCCCGATGCGGCCCCCTCCACACTGGTGACACCGGCTCCTCCGCGGTTGTGCGTGGTAGGGATGTTTTTATCGGGGGTCGAAATTATTGTTCCCTTTTGTCCGGAGGGGTGGGTTTTGGTGATTGATGGTCGGGAAGCCGTTATTCTTGATGCGGGGGCTGAGGTGGGAGTTTGATTTTTTTCTCTGAACGACTTTCATGCTCTTTCTTTGTTTCATGGCTCTCTGGAGAAGAAATTAAAACACGCAGTTTTTTATGGATTCCCGATTTGATAATAAATTAACCTTTGAACTATCTGCTCAGAGCGGGACTTCCCACTGTGCAAACCTTTTCATTCCGATTCCCATTCCGGTTCCGACGTGTCAACCCATCGCCTCCTCTTGTGCCAAGATCTTGTCCCATGACCAGCACCTCATATTCCGTCTGGGTACCCGCTTCCTCAACTTGATGCCATGAATATCGGTTTCTCCTTCCTGTGAATAAATTTCCCTTTCACCCCTCCCTCCCACTCCCTCTCTGACTTTTCACGTTCTCTCACCTGCTTATCACTTCTCTCTGGGTTCACTGCTCCATCCCTTTCTCATATTCTGCACTCTCCTCTCCTATTAACTCTATTTTCTTCTGCTCGAGCTTTCCCACTTACTTGCTTTCTTCTATCACCTTCCAGCGAGACATTTCCTCGCCCGCCCCGATTTCATTCAGATATTTCTCCCATTCCACCTCAGTCCTGAAGGAGGGTTCAACTGGAAACGTTGACTGTTGACTGTTTTCGATAGATGCTGCCTTGCCTGCTGAGTTCGGCCAGCATTTTGTTAGTGTTGCTCTGAATTACTAACATCTGCAGACTTTGTCGTGTTGTGATTTACCTCTCGGTTGTCCCTTCGCCTCCAGCGCTGCATGGTGGCGCTGCATGGCCCTCCGGCTATTGGCGGCGCTAAATGGACCTCCGGCCAATGGTGGCGCTGGATGGTCCTCCGGCACCGGCGACGATGCGAAGACCTCCGGCCACCGGTGGTGCCGCGAAGAACCTCCCGCGAAACGCATGCGCGGTGCTCACTGCAGCTGTTGTGGGCGGTTCTCTGATTCGAGCCAGGGTGAGTCGTGAATAATCCCGGGTTTGTGTAAATCGGGGCCGGTTGTATTGTGAAAGGGTCGGGCCCGAGCTCTGCCGGACGGCTGGAGCAGGGAGGCACTGCCAATTTTTTGCAGCCGGAGCTGTAGGAGCGGTGATTGATAATTTCGTGCCCTAAGTTAGAAGTCCTGAAGTTATACAGCTCTCGGTACCTGCACGCGTAGTTCAAGTCTGTGAGTGATTATGCAGAAAGTTTGAAGCTGATAACTTTTCCGGTGTTTTCTTTTTCAGATCATTGAAAATTGCTAGGTTTTGTAAAATTGATTCCTTCCACCTTTGGCCACGAACTTATCAATCACCGCTGTATGTCACACCCAATTTGTGTACCCACTCATTTCATGTACTGGGCAACTGCCTGGCCCCATTCGAGTAATGGGCAGGTACACAAATTCACAAATTGGGTGTCACACACACACACACACACACACACATATATACAAGAATAGGACTTTTTATAATGTCAAGCACTATACCAAGATGAAAGAAATATATATGAATTCCAGAGGTCCACAGAAATATTGTGATAGTTAAGACATTAACAAGATTATAGCGAATCATATATTTTAGTATATAACTGGTACAATAACACATATAATGCTTAATTTAATAATATGACAAAGTATTGTACGGTTGCATTCACTAATTATAACAAAATATAATTATCAAGCATGTGAAGTAACGTTGTTTGCTTAGAAGCGATAGGGTTGTTAGTGATAAAAATTTAGTTTTGTGTTAGGAAGTAATGCACGTACCAGCACAGTCACAGGTCCAGGATTTCACCAAAAACAATCAAATACCAAATTTCTTAATGTTATTTGTGGTATTTTCCCCACCAGCCCCTAACCCCTCTACCCCCTCCCCTCCCCTTCTGTAAGATTCCCTCTATTTAATATGCGGCCACTGTTAACTTCCCGGCTTATTTGACTTTTTTTTACAGAGGTGCTGGAGTGGCGTTCCGGTGAGCTCCGGCAGCACGGCACTCCTGTTTAGATCCAAGTGAAATGAACCCGGGGATCAAGCTGCCCAAGATTATGAGGTGTTGAGCAAGTATTTCTGGTCTGGGATCAGATGTTTGTTTCTGGAGTTTCTTTAGAAGCAATGACTGCCAATCTGAGGAGAGGATGAGTTCCCATTCCATCCCTCAGAAGGAGAGGCTGTGAGTAAATGGGCTCTTCTGTGTTTGAACCAGTAGAAATAAACCTGGGGTGGGTGGGGGGTGTTCAGTGTTCGGACTATGTTTGGAAATTCCTCCTCACTGTCACCTGTCTGTCAGACAGTGGAAATCAAACAAAAACTCGTTGCTGAAGATCTGCACTAAAAATGAAAAAATTTGAATCCATTCTGACAAAAGATTGTGAACCTGAATCCTTAAATTTGTTGCTCTTCCCACAACAGTTCCTTACCTGTTGAGCGATTCTGGTGATTCCAGTTTCTTTTTATTATATTCACTCTGGAACGGTTTAAATTTCCTGATTGTCTGTTGTCCTTGGGAATGTGTTCAGTGCAGTTGTTGCTAACAAGGTTCACATGAATAATCTCAGGACTGATCGGCTTTATGTGTGACCAGCATTTGATGGTTATGGTGCTCAATAGTTCAGACAGGGTGAAAGGGGAGGGGGTGGTTAAGTAAACATACTGAATGCTGAAAAGCCTGGATACAGTGGACATGGAGAAGATGTTTCCATTAGATGGAGAGTCTGCGATCTGACAGCACAGTCTCAGAATAAAGATGCTTCCCTTTGAAACTGAGATGAGAAATATTTCTTCAGCCAAAAGATGGCTTATATGTTGAATTTGTTGCCACAGAGGTTGGTTGAGACTGCCATTTGGGTATATGTATGGCAGAGATTAATATACTCATGATTGCTAAGTAGCTTCAGTGTTACAGGAGGAAGGCAGGAATATGGTGTTGGGATCAATCTCAGCCGTGGTGGAATGCTGGAGCAGACTCGATGGATTGAATCACCTAATTCTGTTCCTGCATCTTATATCTGACCATGACTGAACGGTGACTCCTTCCTATCCCATATCAGGTTCTGTGACGGGTCAGGGACAATTACAGATTTGTTCACTGAGGTCGTTACATTTGTCTTCAATGTTTCGATTTCAGTGAGCAGAAACATTTTGTTCTCCTTTCTATTGTTAACGTGATTCATTATCTTTCATGTTAAAGTTAGACCTGCGGTGAGAGATTTATTGGAAGAAAAGCCCACAACTGGAAGCAAACCACGACTGAAAACGAGGGAACAGCAACAAGTGAACCAGCCCGAGGACTGACAGCACCGACAGGAGAGAACCCTTCTGACTTGGAGATTCCAGTGGTTCAGTCAGGAGACAGTTTGGTGAGTCTCATTTACTCAGGCACTGGTACTTTAGACATCAGGTATCTGTAGAAAATAAGATACGGAATAGTTAGAGTGGGTCTGAATGTGCCCAGAAAAACCAGCTATGCCTCTGTCAGACCCAGGTGCAATCACTCCAGGTTTGGTAATGTACTGTCAGTATCCCAGCTCTTTAAAGTATCTCACATTCCCTCAGTGTTTGCTCATTTGAGGAACTTGCATCTTCTGTAGTAGCTTTTGGTCGGTTCTGAGTGTGGAGAGGGAAAGAGGGATGTTTATATTTACTTTCTTGCAAAAAGAAGTAATTGTTTGCAATTACTTGCTGCAAGCTCACTCCCCATATCCTGTGCATTCTCAACCAGATTTTTGACATAGATGACAAGTAGCAACGGGTGTTACCCTGGGGAGCTCCCCGAAATAACACGGCAAACGCAAGCTGAACACTCCATAATATAACGTAGTACTACTCCACTTGAATGTGGACATGCATTTCCTGTTTAGAGTGGGTCCGGTCTGTTATCCAGAGAGAGAAAATATACCGATGTCTATCATTCTCCAATCTTTCTCCAATCTGCCTTCTCACGTGAACCCAACAACCGCGTGTGAAGCACACGTGATTTACAGAAGGTCACTTCTTCGTCGCCAAGTGGCTGGACTCTTAAAAACATGCAGTCATTTCTCAATCGCACTTTATTGGTTTTTGCACAAGCGAACACAGTCGTCCCTGTTTGGAGGTCTGAAATATGTTTGGACGTCTGAACGGAGAATTAGCATTCAAATGTGGAATTGTCCAGCACAACGGATATAATTCAATTGGCAAACTGAGTGTTCAAATTCTCGACTTGGAGGATTGGTCTTATATCCCAGTAGATGAATGAACAACCCATGGAAATTAGAAGCTAAAAAAATAGACGACATTTTGAAGTTATTCAAGCAATTGTCCTCATTTATCTACTGTTCCCTTAAATAATTACATCGGTAAGCCAAATGAGTCCAGTTCCCTGCTGAACAAACGGAAAATTTACTCTTTAATTTCTTTCTATTGGATACCTTTTCTGACCTGAGATGCTTAATCATGGCATACGGGCTCGTCCACAACTGTTCAAGGTACAAACGCTGGGCCAGGTCGCTGTGTATATTTATACTGGTGATTCATTGTTTTCTGATTCAAAACTGTATCTAAGTTTAGGTGTAGAGGACAGGATGAATGGAGTTGAGGGGAGATCAAGTCGGCCTGGATTGAGTAGCGGATCAGACACGGTGGGGCGATTGGCATCATTACACTCCTACATGCAACCAGCGAACACGGAGGACACATCGGGATTTCGCCGCTCGGTTTTAATCGCGAGCTTCCGGGTGGCCGGTCCGCGGTTCTTTTTGACTTTGGAGCTTCGCCGAAAATGATGAAGGTGGTCGCACGGGTACGGTTCTCAGTAATATTATCTGTAATGTTAACTGCTAAGTTTCAAAAAAAATGTCTTCTCTGTCGTATTATAATGAAATAGCTTCACGGTAATGTTAACTGATTAGGTCTATCGGCCCCTTTTTGGAGGTCGACAATCTGTTTGGAAGACTGAAAGGAGAATTGGCATTCAAATACAGACTTGCCTGGCACTCTGGATATAAGTTAATATCACAATGCATAAGTCAACAGTCCATGGAAATTATATGCTAAAAAAAAAGATGACATTTTGAAGTTATTCACGCAATTGTCCTCATTTATGTAGTGTTTTCTTAAATTCTTATATCGGGAAGACAAATGACTCCATTTCCCTACTGAACAAAGGGAAGCTTTGCTCTTACAATTTCTTTCCGTCAGACCTTTTATTACCTCTTGTGCTTAAACCGTGTATACGTCCACAACCTTTCAATGTTTAAACACTGGGCCGTGTTACTGGGTCTATTAACATTAATGGTTGGTTGGTTCTTGATTGAAAAGGGCGTCAACGGTTACGGGGAGGAGTCAGGATGAATCGAGCTGAGAGGGATAATAAAGTTGACTTGGATCAGTGTCCGATCAGACGTGATGGACCGATTTGCATAATTACACTCCTGCGTGGATCAGCGAACACTGAGGACAGCTTGGAATTTCGCTGCTCGTTTGTAATTGCAGGAACCGGAAGAGGCCTAGATTGCTGGTGGCCGGTCTATGGTTCATTTTGACTTTGAAGCTACACAAATAATAACGAAGATGGTGGGACGGTTCGCACAATTTCAAATGCAAACGCTAGCCGAAATCCCAGGTTTAAGCCCTGAACAGCAAACTTGACGGCTGCATAAATTCAGTTCTCAGGACAATCGATATTTCCTGGAAATTTCAAAGTTTAATTTCAAAGTTCAAGGAAAGTTTATTGTTAAAGTGTCTATATAATCCCACATACTACCCTGAGATTCATGTTCTTGTTGTTATTTACACTAGAGCAGTGAAATACCATCACACTTTCTGTCCCTGCGTTCCTGGGTTACAGTTGAAAGAAAAATTAAAGACAAATTCGTATACTTTCTAAAGCGTTCCACCTACGCCTTGGTGAGTTGGTGAAATGGTCACATTGACCTAATTGGGTCACGTGGGCTCACTGCGCCGGAAGGGCCTCATACTCTGTGATATTTCCCAATAAAGCAGAAATAAAATATTTCCATCAATTCTTTAAATTTTGATTGTTTCTTAGTTATGCCACTGTCTCGTGTTATACAGTTCTTTCTTCGACAACTACTTCATTCATTAATTTCAGGAAGCCCATCATGCCGTCCGTGAGGTCCAATTAAACCTACCGACAATCCCTCTGTTCTGAAACTACTAATTTCTCCTCATAGGTCGCACTTTGACATCTTGGTGTAGCAATCGCAAAGAGTGATAGGGACCAAATATTACATTCCAGTGCACTGTTTCAACCGTCATTAAATCGTCGTTTTACTTTTTATTTTACCTCATTCCCACCCGCGACCCCCCCCCCGCACACCTCAACCACCACACTCAAGACCGCCCCACAACACAATTTACGTGCGCCACTGCAATGAACGTGCACCCGTTTCCATCCCATTGCGCTATTAGGTATGGATTTAGCGAGCTTAATCCAAAGCGGGACAACCGTTGGAGAATTTGCAAATAAAATAGTAAATAAATTGTGCAAATGTCGACATTACCACAGATAGTTTCCAAATGGCATAAATGCAGATCTGTGTGCTACTCTCCATGGAAGTTGGCGTCCTGAAGATATCATATCCAGATCAAAAAGTCATGAGGACAATGTCAACATTTTCAGGTCCTGACCTGTTGGTCAACGTGTGTCTGATTTGAAAATCCAGCCTACTGTTTCCAGGATTTAAAGATCAGAGTAAAAGTTAAAGCGAGAATAGGTTACGACTTTATTTCTCAGAGTGTAGGAGATTGAGGGGACATTTGAGAGAAGGGGGTACTGATAGGGTGAACGTGAGCAGGCATCTTTCCCCTTGAGTTTGGGTAAGACTGCGACAAGGGACGGTGTGTTAAGGGAACAAGGTGAAATGTACAAGAGGGCGCTTCACGAGCGACATCTTCTCTCGGAGGGCGCTGAGAGTGTGGAAAGAGCTGACAGCGGAAGTGGGGTATGTGTGTTTGATATCCACATTGCGGAGAAGTTTTGATATGTACCCGGAACGGAATGGTGCGGAGTGCTGAGCTCTCGGTGCTCCGGAATCTCCCCACATTTCAAGCACTTGCGAGGTATTCATTTAATTGATCAGATGCATGTCGTCTGGTAGCGAAGACAGGAGGGCCTGTGACAGAGCTGTTTCTCTCAAAAATACAAAGGATACAAAATGATAAGGTACAGCATATAGCGTGTGTCATGAGCCCAGCCGGACGTCCAACTGTATTTATAACTTGTTGCCTTATCTGGGGTCGTGAAACACTTTTGCTTTCTGTTTAACCATATCTAGTTTATTTTAGTTTACTCTGGAGTCAAGTATTACTATAAACTAATAGTGTTTATTTGTAACTAAGCTGTACAGTAATATAAATGCACACATATTCAACAGGTTAACGCGCGTGTGTGTGTGTGTGCCTGTGTCTGTGTCTGTTTGTGTGTGCATGTCTGGAAACATAGAAAATAGGTGCAGGAGTAGGCCATTCGGCCCTTCGAGCCTGCACCGCCGTTCAGTATGATCATGGCTGATCATCTCTCCATGCTCCATGATCCCTTTAGCCACAAGGGCCATATCTAACTTTCTCTTAAATATAGCCAATGAACTGGCCTCAACTGTTTCCTGTGGCAGAGAATTCCACAGATTCA